>JAYESA010000003.1:179474184-179686684 GCA_036927795.1 Iris macrosiphon | reverse complement strand
GGAGCTTTCTAGCCTATGTTGCATGGACACAAATACACATGAACCGAGATGGACGCGGCTGCACAGAAATGTCATTGATTTTGGTATTTCCTAGTGTATTTCTAGTGTCTCGTGTCCTTTCTGACACGACGCGATGTGGACATAGCACCAACATTAGGAGTTTCCGTGCCTCCTAGTTTCTAGCAAACAAGTATGCCAACTACAAAGTATATCACTGAATTCTATAGCTTTCCCATCTAAACCTATGTTCTTACAACCCCTTTTGTCTCAGCTTATCCACTGTAATTGATGATAAGTTGGCACCAAGCTTTCTCAATTGTGCTCAATTTGTCCAACAGATTGGCTATCTCCCTGTTGTTTATGCAGACCCCGCCAACATGTTTGCTCACCTGAGCAACCAATGATATAGTGGATTGATCTGGTTAGACATTTTCTTCATGGGATCACTGCAGCATAGTTTAACTGTGCCATCAGTCTTGATCACATGAACAATCGTTTGACATTTAGGATACATATCCAAATATCTTCAATGATACTGATTCCCATCTGCTGGTATATAGAAGTTTAAGTACATAAATTTGATTCGGTATCTAGAACATGAGAATGTCCATTCAAAATGTTTGACACAAAATTTTAATATTCTATGCAGAATTTTGGCTAACCGACAGTCTGCAGCTCGTTCAAAAGAAAGAAAAGCATGCTACATATCAGAACTTGAGCGGAAAGTACAGACTCTTCAGACAGAAGCAACAACACTATCTGCCCAGCTCATATTGTACCAGGTTGGATAACTTTTCATGAAGAAAGTTGCTCAAGTTCAGTTAAATGTTCCATATGTTTTTGTTGCCTTGGTCTTGTTCCAAGTCATTTGGCCTTTATTCCTACAAAGATGTGGCTTTATTCTATCTTTTGCACAGAGCTGGTTCATTTTCATTGTGTATTCTCTAATTGGTAGGTTTTTCTTATTTATTTTTTGTGTAGATAAAGCTCTGTTTTTTGTGTAATAATTAGCTCAATATTGGTAATTGTAAATTCCACAAGAACAGAGAATTTTGTATATGAGGAATGAATACTAAGAAAGGATATGTAGAGTTCTTGCCCAAATCTTACCTAGTGTGTAATATTTTTAATCTCCGCTTATTGTCCATTATTGGTAATATTTATTACTCAAATGATTTGTTGACATTCACTGTTTCAGATCCCCATATTATTTTAGTCAAATGACTTATTGCAGCTACCAAGCTGAAGTCCTATCTTTGCTGTTGCCTTCTTTCTTTCTTTCAGAGAGACACAACAGGGTTAACAGCAGAGAATGCAGAGCTTAAGTTACGGTTACAAGCTATGGAGCAACAAGCTCAATTGCATGATGGTAAGCTTTTTTCCTTTCTATGGCTGATAAAATGGTAGGAGATTAACGTGTACTTTTTGACTATCTATATTTACTAAGCTAATGCAATGTAGGCCTAGTGTGGCTTCTCTTAAAAGGGAAACCATATTGCCGTGTTTTCATCTTCTGTCCCTTTGTTTCATTTAAGAATTATGGTCTCAAATCTGTTGTTGTCCTTTCTCTTCTGGAGTAATTTGCACTTGTAACCTTGTTCTCTTGTACAAATAAAAGCAAGTTCTTTCCTTGAACCATACATTTGCTACCACTCTTCATTAATCAAACTGATGCTCTAGTAGCTGTCCTCTAGTTTGTGAATAGAATAAAATTCCATACTTTACAAACATGTAGTTAAATTGATTGATTTTCATCCTTAAGAAATTAGTGAGAATGGAATGAAAGATAAGATCAAGAGATCTTACCTTCTTCTTTTTTTCAAGCAATTTATACACTACTTGCAAAAGCCTTTTATCATCTTCTTATATGATGATAGACTTGGTGTCACTACAGCATTGAATGAGACACTGAAGCAGGAAGTTGAGAGAATAAGGATTGCAACCGGTGAAGTGGTGAACCACAATGTAGCTTACAATCCGAGTCAGCAGCAGATGGCGTATAGCCTGTCTTTCTTCGCTCACCCCCAGCAACAGCCAGCCAGCCCCCGAGCCACTGTTCAGATGCAGCCTAGTTTACACCAATCCCAGCCCACTATATCGAATCTCCAGATGCTCAACCAAACATTTCCCCTTTCGGACATGCTGCAGCAGGACCCCCTAGGGAGATCCTTACAGGGATTGGATATCAGTAAGGGCTCACTTGCTGCGAAGTTGGAGGACTCTTCCATATCTGCCAGCGAAAGCAGCAATACCTTTTAAGCAGCTCGAGTCTACTGTACCAGTTCTTTTGTTGTGTGTATCTCTGTCTATAGCATCATACATCAATCCTCACTCTCTATTTTCCGTGTCATCGATTTGTTTCGGTGGTGGGTTATTTATTGTTCGGTTGTAGTGTTTGTAACTTAGTTTCTCTGTTTGATTTGGTCGACATTAACTGTTAAGATTGAAGGCCCAACTTCTGAAGGTTCATCATGGTTAAGCATGGAGACTTGTAATGTTTTTTATTTTTTTCCAAAGAAAAAGGATGCAAAAATGCTGTGATTGAAATACATGAAGCATTAAGGAGGTTATATGTTACTTGATGGAATCGAATATGTGGGGGGTTTGGTTGCGTGTAAATATATTAGAACAAACATTTATTGTTGTAAGTGGATTTGCAAATTTAGTGTTCCATTTGTTGATGAGGATGTTTTATTTGAAGTTCAGTGTTTGATATCTTTAATTGGAATGACTTATATGTAGCTTTTCTTGTTTTGTCAGGGATTTTGCCAAAAAATGGAAATGGAAAAAAGATGCAACAAATAATATTGCGACTTGTGATGTAGTTGCTACATTTATTCCCATCGCTTGCTGCAGAAGTTGTTGTAAGTTTGTAACTGGTATTATAGTCATTTTTTGAATTTGCATCTAAGAAATAGTTGGGGAAAATCTTCCAACAATTGTTCCAATAATCTATATCTATATAATGAGAAAAATTCAACTTCACCATAAAACCTTTTTATCCAAATCCAAATATCTCCTTACATATCTTTACTAATTAAATTATTTATTAAAATTAATACGGACGGGTAGGTAATTATAGGGGCCTTCTTTTGGTCTTCCTAAGTAGTCTTTTATATATATATATATATATATATATATATATATATATATATATATAAGATGGTTGTTTTTTAAAGTTTTCTAAATAGTCTTAATAAATATTATAATAATTACAACAATTATCTTTTAATCTTCTTAATAACAATATAACATAATATAATAATTTATACTACCATTATTTGCTCTTTTCAAATAATATGGAATATGTACATCACACATGCATATATACTAGTTAGATTACTGTATATTTTTGTTAGTTTAATTTTTTTGGTTGCTTGAGGCTAAGAAAATTTCTTTGGTTGCTTGAGGTTAAGAAAATATGGACTACAATGGATTGAAGTTGACTTGAGGTGGACTAATCCTTATAAAAAAAACATTAAAAAAATAAATTTTATATGGTAAAAAAGACTGAATTTTTTTTTGTTGGCCTGGAGCACACCCCACCCTAAGCCTGGATCGACCCCTGAGCAGGAGAGAAGCTACTACAAAAAGTTGCTTCTATTTTTCTGAAAAATCGGAAACATGGCTAGGACCCGATATACCCCTTTTCTATTAATGTTTAGGTTCCAAAGTTGAGTAAGATAGTAAACCACATGAATATTTTAGCAAGCTTTATAATATGATTTGTGAAATAATTGTTACTCCCCGTTCCCGATATACCTATTTGGGACGTATTGTTTCTTGCATGTATATTTATTAGGTTGTATGGAGACTAGACCCATTCTTTGGTTTAGTGTGGTTCATGATTTATTTTGTGGGCTGGTTCAAGTTATGAGAGAACCCATGGTCTAAACCTCAAACCCTAACTATATAATCCAACTTCTTTTCCTCTCTTCCCTTATTCCCTCATTTCTCCTCATTCTTTCATTCTAGGCAAGTACAACTTGCATGATATGGAGAAACCCTTAGATTTTAATCTTTGCTCTTTTTTTGCATTTTATTAGTCTAATATGTGTACATTATGATTCTAAACTCTTTTACTGTTTTGAGTTTTTGGTTTTGATGGGTGGATGTGAGTAGATCTACATTTTTAGTTTAGGATTTTCATGGGTTTCATAAGTTTTTCTTGGTTTTGATTTGTTAAAACATGGTATTTTAGAAAACCAATTTTTTTAGGTGATAGAGTATTCAATTTCAGGCGTTTTGGCTTTTAGTTCACTTGATTTGGAGTTGAAATGAAGTTTTTATGAATGGAACAACTTTTTGGGTTCTCAGAGCTTTTCCATGGCCGAACTTGCTGTTCTGAGACGATGGAGTACCATGCGGCCCAGAAACATGCGTCCCTCCAACTTGCGCTCATCTTGTTGGACGCATGTCTGCTCTGTGCATGTGTTCTAAAGTCGGACGCATAGTACCTTGAACGCATGGGAATTGATTACTAAGGCCAGACTCCATGCGTCCATGCGGTCAGGAGACTATGCGGCCACGAGCCATGCGTCTCTTCTTTTGGGCGCATGTCTCTGTACGACTTTTGTGACTCTGCACAACTTTTTATGCTTTTGTCTTATCTTCCTGACATTTTTTTGGCTTGTCACATCAGTCACTTATCTGACTTATATTTATTGTCCTTCACTTAGCACTTGCCCCGATGAGTGGACTTTGCTTTTTTATGCGCCCCATATTCCATGCGCCCCTGATTCTCATGCGTCCTGATCGACCATGCAGCCTTGATCTTCACGCGCGCATGCGGCCCCTGTACATTTTATTGAATTAATTTGGTTTGAATGTTCCATTGGACTTTTGTTTCATGTGTAATCTTGATGACCGTGAGAGTATTGGACCCACCTGTGAGCCTGGCCCGTCTATATGCCCAACCCGACTATGTGAATAGTTCGACCATGCGCCAAGTGACTACACCACCTATGTGTTGCAATGTGATAGAACTCATGTGATTTACTGTGATTGGTGACTTGACTCGAGCACTTGTATTTGTGTTGATACACTTACTACGTGCTGTGTTCCTACGTGCTAAGTGTTTCTACGTGATTATATTACATATTTACACTAAGGGGTACCTGCGTGCTATGCGACATGTGATATAATACGATTCCTCCAAGCATGGACAAAATGGTTTAGTCAATTTTCAAGCGTGGCTAGGACTTGTTTGATTGTTGCATCATACTGAGGTGAATCCAAATTGGACTACCAAGTGACAAAGTGGATTCGTATCTAACGTGTTCGTACTACGATATGACATATAAAGAAAATATTATGTGACCACACCATGAGATTTCAGTAACATTAGGGTTAACTAGGAAACTAAAACATGTAGAACATTGGGAGGGACAAAATTCCAAGATCGTGCTTAACTAGCCACCCCCAAACAATTGTTTGGGGTGTGCAGGCTGGCCCCCATAGATATTGTTTAAATCCTCATTAGTGGATGGCAATATCTGACTATTATATTGTACTATGAGTTATATGCGATCTTAGCACGGTGGCCTTACGAGGGACATGTGCATAAATACTATGTGTTATGCGATGATTCATGGCTCGGCTAGCCCTGCTAGCACATGGCTCGATCTGAGAATTCCTATTATACACATATATCTCTGGGATAACCCAGACTCCACCTAATAAGTCGTACAAGTGATTGGACGATTATGTAACTGAGCTTGATTGTGTATTGTATCTTTTGTTAAATAGTTTAGGGATATGGATTATCATGGCGCGATGGTCTAACCCTTATCCTTGTTTGGTTGTAGGGTCAGATTGTTGTATCATGATAGGCTATAGACTGAAACTACGAGACAAAACTATATATATATATATATATATATATATATATATATATATATATATATATATATATATATATATATATATATGTGTGTGTGTGTGTGTGTGTGTGTGTGTGTGTGTGTGTGTGTTTATATCTTACTAGTTTTATTCCTTCATTCGTGCTTCATTTGTGGTACTTGCTATTTGGGGTCTAAATCCACTGGTTTTGCATGGCAAGTTTAGAGCCAGCACCTAAGGATCCAGCTTACTTCCCCCTAAACAATGCCATGCATCAGACAGATGGTCGCTGAGGGACACAAGTGGGTTTCTTAATCACTGCTTGTTATTGTACATTTTTCTCTTTTGGACGTTTAGCCACCGGCACTTGTTAGCCGTAAATTTGGACATTTAGTTTCTTACATTATTGTAATTAATCAGACTGCAGTTGATCATGGTCATGTACTTTTGCTACTCCGTCAGCTTCTCATTTTGTACAACTGGTTTCTAGAATATTTTGGTAGGACGTTTGGGACGCCTTACTTCCTTGTCATATATATTCTATGTTTACTATCATCGTTTGACTGATGAGACATTAGATGTTCTATGTGACCCTAAGTGACTTGCTTGTAGAATGCACCCCCTTGTCTAGTTACAGCCGTGACAGCCGTATAATTTTTTATATCTTGTACGGGGTAGCTGGTCATGTTCGTCTCCGTATTTCGGTACTGGGACGTGACAATAATGGCGTATGTACTTTCCATATTTGTAATATTTTCCTAAATAACGTTGCTTAATGGCCCCGGTAGGCCATGAGCTTTGCATCGCTTGGCGGTCTCCTATTGGAGGGGGGTCATAATTTAAGAGGACGGATCCAGAGCCAATAAGAGGGACCACATCGACAGGTGCATGACGCCTGGACTATAAGGCAGTGTTCGGTTAAGCGTTATAATTTAGCTTTCTACATTTAAGCTCAGTAAGTGAGAAAATAGTGTTTGGATTACCACACTTAGAAAGGACTTCCGAAATTTTTATTTGGAACACATTTGTTTAAATGCAACTTTCAGAAAAAAGGTTTTGAAGAAATTATTTTCTCAAAAAATGTGGGCCCCACCCCACCTTCCACTCCCAAAGAGATCGGTTCTCAACCCAAACTCTCTCTCTTTTCCATCAAACTTTTCTTCCTCTTCTACCAGCTCTCTTTTTTCGTTGGAGGAGGTGGTCGGAGGTTCCCATCCGACACCGGGACGTTTGCCGACTGAGTCATATCCATCCGCTCCGAGAGCTTCTCCTCCGGCGAGGTGGCGATATTGTCACGACCCGCACCCGGATATTCGGGCACGAGTACGTGGGTACGTCCAGCCTACGCCGCAGTGTCGGCGGTAGTACGCTGTCTGGGCCATATTCACAGGTAATTAAAATCTATCTCATCCACGGTAAATAAATAGACAAGAAAAATAACATGAAATAGAAATGTTAAGTTTTTATAAGACAAATTGTGATATACAAATCCATGGTTTAATACAGAATCCAGAAGATAAATCGGGGACAAACCCGATTACTGTGCTGAAAGAAAATGAATAACTAACTGCTAACTACTCCTCAGAAGTAGTCTCCTGAGTGGGAACCGGCTTCTCAACTGTATCACCTGCTACCTCATAGGGCCAAAAAGGTGGGGGCAAAGTCCTCATTATCGCCTAAATCAACGGATCCACTCAGGAAAGGAGCAAAGTACCAATACACAACAAGATTAAGCTAAATATTTATGACAAGTAGAAAAGAACTGACTAAGTATCATGTTCAGAATATGCATAAATAAGTAGTAACAATAACTAAGAGTTAAATGCTATAAAACAGGGATATGAGTAAAACAGGAATAAATGAGACAAGGAAATGTAACTGTAACAAGACAACAGGAACTGCAACAAGACAAGAACTATTGTGTGTGAACTTGTGTATTTAGAATACATAGTTGGCATGTAGGGGGTTATAAGGCTAATCAGGCCGTCATAGACGGCTATCAGACATGAATAATAGAGTATCAGGCTGATGGCACAGTCGCGTACCAACAGCTATTAGACATGACAGGGGGAAAGGTAAACCACATGCCTCCTAGTATTCTCCCTCCCGACACGAAAAGCAAGACATGAAATCCAATATTTAAGACATGAAATCCAGTATTCTAACACTATGTGTAAACATCCAATGGTACTAGTAGAGCAAGGAAATAATTATCACAATATAAAAAATAAACTTGAAGTGCAGGTACTTGCCTGATGTTTGGATCCAATTACAGTTTTGTGCCTCGGGAAAATTTCCAGAAATGAGTCTGGATGCTGAAATAAATATTACCATCATGCTCAGAAGATATCAAATAGCTAGAAACGCCTATCCTTGAGTCCAATTTGGAGACAAGGGCAAAAATGGTAATTTCGGGTCAAAACGGGGTCCGCATGTGGGCCCGCTTTGCACCGAAAAACGTGTCAGAGTCAAAGGTCTCCAAATTTACCAAACTTAGTGTCAACAGGTCAGGAACGATGATACGAACCCAACGGAACTTCCAGAATTGGATTCCGATGAGCCGATCACAAAATCGCCCGTCGAACGGGACCTGTGGGGCCCACGACACGCGATTTCGTCAACGTTCTCAGAATCGAACCAAACATGGGTCACAGGACCAGCGTATCGCTACGAGTTTGATGGCGTAAGTTTTGTTTCGATCCGACGTGTGTACAGAAAGTTAGGGCTTGATTCAGGAAAGGCGGATACGGGACGGTGTCTGCGGATACGCGTTGCTCCCGGTGTGCACGCACACCCGAATCGACTTCCGTAAAATTCCACATGTCCGTATCAACGACGCGCACGTATCTGTGAAGACCGTGCACGACCAAGTCGTCCCGTTTGGCGGGGCGTACCCAGTTCCTGGGTGAATTGGGTCATTGTTTTTCCTGTTTTTTGGATCGCGGTGTGCGATCACCACAGGACGCGATGCCCCGAGCGGTTTATCCGGGCACCGAGAAGGTCATACAGGCTTCGCAACACAATTTACGGAATTGAAAACGGGGCAGCGAGGAGAAAGATATGAGTACCTGAACAGGGCTCAGAAACCGGGATTTCTCGTGTCCGTGTCGTGTCCGACACGCCTACACAGGAATTGGAAAATTAGGGTTAGGGTTAGGGTTTTGAACTCCGGCGAGGGGAGCCCGACCGGAGGAGGGCGGCGCCGCTGCGGGGGAGGCCGGCCGGGGGCTGGGCGGCTGCGTCGTCGACGGCGGGGTCGAAGGGCGGCTGGCCGGCTGCTGGGAAGAAGGGGAGGCTCGTCGGCTGCCGGGAAGAAGGGGAGGAGCAGGGGAGAAGGAGGAGGAGAGGGCCGGGGGCGAGACGAGGCGGTGGGCGGCGGCGCTGGAGGCGGTGCAGCGGGCGATGCTAGGTCGGGGGCTGTTGGCCGGAGGGGGAGATTCATGGTGGCCGGAGGGGAGCGGGTCTGGGTATTTATAGACTGAGAGGGGCGTGGGGTCAGCCGTGAAGGACGGAGGAGAGGGCTACGTGGCGGAGGAGTCGGGGCGGAGCAGAAGAGGGGGGTCGACGTGGGGGCTGGCCTCCGGATGCGGCGGAGGACGAGGCCACGCGGGTAACGGGTCGTGGGGAGCCGGCTGGCCATCCGGGTCGGGCAGGCGGCGGGTCGGGTTTGACCGACCCGACCCGACCCGCTAGCGGGTTGGCGGGCTGGGCTAGCCAGGTGGGCCGCGGGTCAGGCCCAGTGGGCCGGGCTGGGTTTAAACAGAAATAATAATAATAATAATAATAATAATAATAATAATAATAATAATAATAATTAATTAATTAATAAATAAATAGTTTTTAGGTGTTTTAAATTAGGTCCGGGGCCCAATAAATTCCAGAAAATTTTTCCTAAGTCCAGTTTTTCATTTTACACCCAAAAATATTATTTTCATAATATTTTAATATTGTTTATTATCAATTAAAAATCATTTAATAATTAAAATCTTGATTTTAATTACAGAAAATTTCAGAAAATTGTGAAAAATTTTAATTTAAAAATTCTTGCAAAATCAGGGAGTTTATAGATATGAGACTCGTCTCACAGTATTCGTATTTTATACGGATACGTATTTTTATACTAGTTATTGCATTTTATTAGATCTCGAGGAAGCTCAAAATTTCTCAAAATTGAAACTTTACTACCTGACCAGTATACCAACGGTATACTACAGTATACCGACAGTATACTACCGGTAGATATTTGTTTCACTTTTCGAGATATTTTTCAGATATTTCTCTATAAATAGTACTTGATTCATTTCATTTCTTTCTCTTTCTCTCTTCTCTCTTTTTCATTTCTCTCTCAAGCATGGAAGTGTGGTCTTGAGACCTAGAGTGTGATTTCTAAACTCCTTCGTGGTGGTGGACTAGAAGGTTTATGCTGGGAGCTCGTGTTAGGCAAGTACACCTTGTCGATTTCGTGGACTTATTTTACTTTCAGTCATTTTACTTCCTGGAGCATGGTTATTGCTTTTTAGCTTAGATTTTCTTTAGTATTGTTGTTTATATCGTGATTTCTAGCCTAGTGACCGTCTCGGTTTTGATTTCTACTAGAATCTTATCCGGTCTATTTTTGGTAACTCAGTAACGAAAACGGTACCGGAGTTGTGACCGTGAGATTTAGTCCATTGTGATATGAGATTTACCCTAGACTTGAATTCTTGTTAGACTTGGTTCTGAAAAATTTTGGGGTTTGATTTGGGTCCCGGAAATCAGACTTGACTTAACCATGATTATTCTTGGAAACCGGCATACCGACGGTGTAGTATAGTATACCGATGGTATACCGATTTCGACCGACTTAATTTCTAGATTTTTTTTTTGAACCCTATCGACATACTGATGGTGTACTACAGTATACCGACGGTATACCGATATTGCCGACATTGTTAGATATTTGTCTTGGCCGGCATACCGACGTCGTACTGGGCTGTGCTGACGGTATACCGATTTGTAGAACTTTGTTTTTCAGTAACTTTTTGCCTACTTGGAACGATATACCGACGGTATACCGATTTATTGGAATCCAGAACTAACTGTGTTTTTCCTATCTCTAGACCGGTGTACCGACGGTTTACTGGACTGTATCGACGGTATACCGATCGTGCTCTTTCTTTAGGAATTCTTGGTTTTTTGTGATTTCATGTTAAAACTTTTGGCTTTTGCTTGGACACGCGATGACTTGACCTAATTTTGGACATGAACTTACATGGCTTCAGATGACTTGACTTGACTTTACTCGATTTCACCTGGCTTTGCCCGGCTACACGTGATAACATAATTGACTGGACTTGACTTGGCATGAATTTATATGGCTTCATCGGGCATGGCTTGATTTGGTTTCACATGGTTTTATCTGGTTGGACATGGATTCATATGATTGTACATGGCTTTACCTGGTTTCATGTAAACCTCCTGATTTTTTGAGGAATTTTAAAATCAAATTTCATAATTTTTTTTTATTTTTCTGGGATTTTTAACTAATTAAAATCAAGGTATTTTGGAATTAATAAAATTTAAATATTTTTATTAAATATTAAAATATTATAAAAATAATATTTTTGGGTGTAAAATAAAATATTACACATAGGGTTATTTTTCTGAAATTTATTGGACCCCGGAAATATTTTTAAAGACCTAAAATTAAGTTTTTATTAAACCCTAAATAAATCCCAAATAAACCCAGTTTATTTTCTGAACCAAACCGAACCAACCCAAATCCTGAACCAACCTAGACCGGACCCAATTTCTTATCGGATCGGGTCGGATCCGAATTCCACGACCCGACCCGACCCGAATCCGCCAACCCGCATCTGAGATGAATCATTAACGCCCCGACTTCTCCGGCCGCCGCCCAGCGCCCCCCGACCCTGACCTTTCACCTACTGTAACTGTCGTCGCTGCCTCCGTTCAAGATCCCTCACCAACCGACTGTGGTGATTCTCCTCCACTGTAACCCGTCGTCACTTCCCCTTCGCCTCCCATCTCCGCCGCTTCCGGCCGCCGCTTCGCCTCCACAACGCCCAGCGCCGCCAGCCTCTTCACCTTCACCTTCCCTAAACCCGCCGACCGATGGTCCGACTTCTCCCCGCCACCTATATAAACCCCTCAGCCACCGATCCTCAGCCACCCATCACCATAAGCCTACAGCTCCAGCCTCCGCCATCTTCCATGATCGATGCCTCGACGACCAGAACCCCTGCACCTCCCCAACCGACGAGCTCCGCCAGCACGCCGTCTCCAGCTCCAGACTTCGCCGCCACGATGAGCAGCCACCAGCGCCATCAGCTTCAGCCGCCTCTACCTCCGGTGAACGACGGCAAGAAATCCTAACCCTAGCCGCATTTTCAGATCGTATTTTCAGCCCTGTTCAGGTAGCCGTTTCTCTCTCCTTACTGCCCAGTTTCCCGTTCCATCTGCTGTGACATGAACCCTGCGTGACCCTCTTGATATCCGTGCAAATAGCTCGACGTGTCGCGTCCTGTGGCGATCGTAAATTACGACCCAAAATCAGGAAAATATACACCATGTTTTTTCCCGGAACTGAGTGCGCCCCGCCAAACGGGACGACTTGGTCATGTACGGACTTCACCGAAAGGTGCGCACCGTTAATACAGACGTGTAGGATTTTGCGAAAATTGATTTAGGTGTGCGTGCACACCGGAATCAACACGTATCCGTCGACATCGCCTCGTATCGGCCCTGTTCTGGAACTCGTTGTAACTTCGTGTACACACGTCGTATCGAAACAAAACTTACGCCATCGGACTCGTAGCAATACACTGGTCCTATGACCCAAGTTTGGTTCGATTCTGAGAACGTTGACAAAATCGCGTATCGTGGGCCCCCGGCTCTACTTGACGCCCGATTTTGTGATCGACTCATCGGAATCCAGTTCTGGACATTCCGTTGTGTTCGTATCGTCTTTCTGGACTTGTGGACACTAAGTTTGACGAAATTGGAGAACATTCTCTCTGACATATTTTTCGGTGCGAAGCGGGCCACATGTGGACCCCGCTTTGACCAAAAACTGTTATTTTTGCCCATATGTCCAAATTAGACTTAAGAACATGCATTTCTAGCTATTTGATGTCTTCTGAGTCTGATGGTGATGTCTATTTCAGCAACCGGAGGAGTACCTGCAAATCTCGCTGATACCAGAGCAGCAGTTGGAGTCAGAACCCCAGGCAAGTGTACCTTGCCAATACTTGCAGTTGTTATCTTAATTTATTTATATGATGTACATGATTAACCTAGGACCGTGTGACTTTACTTAGCGTCCGAATAATATTCGGGTGTCAACCCCGTACGCGAAGTTGTGTAACGTCACCTAGTCATGGATATCGCGACCCTATACACTCTTGTGCTTGCATCATCAAGTACGTCATAACCCAGGACACCTGACACTATTCATGAGACAGAATCTTCCTGAGATATTCATGATGATTTTGTATAGGTTACATGATTCAGGACATAGATATTGCATGTTCTTAGCTATAATTATGACTTATTGCATCAGTTAGAGGTCATGATCCTGCGTGACATGGACATGAGACGTCGTGGATATGAGACGTGTGATTACATTGGGTGGGAAGAGTATTACCATATCAAAGGCTGATTATATTATATATATATTGTTATCTGGAGGTGTCTTAGACTCTGACACAAAGCTTGACACATGTACTGTCCCTTCGAGAAAATACTGCTATGGGTTTCCTCGATACAGAACCTATAGTAGTCTCAGCTTGAGTATGATTAATGCTCTCATATTGCATATCACTTAGCTGGTTATATAGTTTATCCTATTGTTTCATTTATTGCTGCACTACATTTATTTTGGCATGAGTTATTTTGTACCTTGCTATGTCCTCTGAGGACCTGGATCTGGATTATGTCCCCAGGATTAGCAGACGAGATCTATCCCGAGGTATACGGGACAAGAGCATTAGCAGGAGCAGAAGCAGGAACAGTAGCAGACACTGGAGCAGTACCAGATCCATAAGACGAGGTGATTGCCGAGAATTTCTCCTGAGTATATGCTTCTTCTATACTCAGTCTTTGATGCTATTAAAATTCTTGTTTAATGAACAATTGTATCAGACTTGTTATCGGATTGTTCCCCTTTTTTTACTTGTGACTTGATGATGATTATATTTCACTTTGTTGATATTGATGTATTCATTTCTGTGGATGAGATTAGTAGACCTTTATTGTTGTACTACAGCTTAAGTACATCCTGATGGGTCCATTAAATTGGGTTTGCCCATCGGTGTGTGCTGCTGGCCATTGCCACGTGTCTAGTCTCTCGATATTTTGGGACTGGGGCGTGACATGGTTTTTGTGGTAGCCCATGCAGGTCAACGACTAAATTGCTTCAGTTTCAACTTAGGAACAAGCCTGCAATAAGAATAGGATAAGTTTTAGGATCTCATCCACTTGCTTGAATCGTTCTTGATATCTATATCGGATTCGAATTAATTTCTTGACTTGCATCCTGCCTTGATTCCTGTGCGCCTCTTATTATTTATTTTGGATGCAAAGTTATGGATCCACGAGCAAACGACGAAACTCCTGCAAGAACACCAATAGGTGCTGTAGCCACCTACGGAGAAGATAAAGTGACGCCATTGAACGGAGATCCCTCTACTCACCGAAGCAGCCAAGCAAATCAGCATGCTTCTAGATTTCGGCCAGATGACATTCCACCTCCGCCACAGTTTACTCCACCAATGTCAGTATTTTCACAAGGGCAGGCTATGGACGGGCATCAGATATTACAAATGATCTACGCAATGATGCAAGCTCAACAGCAAATTCAACAAGAGGCTCTGCGTCAAGAGGCAGAGAACTTGAGGAGCAGCCTAGTAACCGCACTGGAGCAGGCAGATCTACCAGCACGACGGCCACGACGGGCTCTATCACCAATTTTTGCCAGCTGAATCCCCGCACCTTTTCAGGCAAGGAAGAGCCCACAGAAGTTCATGAGTGTCTCACCAACACTCAACATCAATTAGAAGTAGTTGAGCTTCCAAAGGAACGTTGCATGACTGCCGTCAGAATGCAGTTGACGGGTAATGCCCATCACTGGTGGCTATCTGAGGAGACACGACTCGGACCAGACCGAGTCACTTGGGAAGAGTTCTCTAGACTCTTTCAGGAGATGTACATTCCAGCCATCGCTCGATCAGAACTGCGGGACAAGTTCAATCGCCTTACTCAAAACAATATGACAGTGGAAGAATACAACACGGAGTTTATTCGTCTGAGTCGCTTTGGCCCAACCCTGATCCCGACAGAAGAAGAGAAGGCTAAAAAATTCTTCGACGGACTAAACTTTTAGCTACAGAGAATGATCGGATCCATTGTACCTACTTCGTACACGGACATCCTTGTTGCAGCACGACGTATGGAGCGCGTCACCAGGAGAGAGTCCAGCCTTAAGCGGCCAATCACATCAGCACTAGCTAGAGCACCACAAGAAGAAGCTGCAAAGAGACATCACCTACACCAACAACAGAGAGCATCTACACCACTAGCACTAATCCCACCTTCTTGCCACTACTGTGGCAAGGCAGGCCATCTTGCCAAAGAATTCCGACGCAGATTGGGATTATGTTTAGCTTGCGGATCCAGACAACATTTGGTGTGGGAATGCCCTGAGCGTCGAGAAGGAGCACCGATAGTGAACCAACAAGCTCTACCAGTACCAGGAGGATATCAACCGAGGCCAACCTTGGCACCTCAAGCAGCACTCTTCCAGCAGGCCCAATAACAGCAGAGGGCACCACCGCAAGGACGCGGGCAAACTTTCGCAATGACCTTGGAGAACGTGCAGACTCGTGGAGTAGAGAATGCGCGTAAGTTTTTCATAATTATCTATTTCTAGTATTGCTTTAGCTCGTGCCTGTTGGTTCGTGACCTTAGTCTTAACCTAGTAATTTTGAACTTGCTAATAATTAATAACCTAGTATGTTTTATAAAGTGATAACCTAGTTTTTCTAAAATGTAGGGTCTATTAAATTGGGAAATCCTTTGAAGTCGTATTAGCTGGCCATTTCCATGTGGCCTGGTCTCGTGTATTTTGGGACTGGGGCGTGACACATTCGCCTACCTCGAATTCTAGTTCTACTTTCTTTGGGATGAAGGACCGGGGGCATTCCACTCTGCCGAAGATGATGAGCTTATCTTCCTTCTTCCAGGGTGGGACTAAGAAATAAGAATCTTGATTAGAGCAAAGTCGGTGCACGGTGTAGGTAGTGGTCACTTGTGTGTGCAAATGATGGCCTAGACCGTGCTCCAGGGAGTAGAGTGTACTTATATGCATATGCTCTGAGTAGTTCAAAGATAGTCATTTATTGAAAAAATAAGGTATCTTTTCTGGCGGGATTACTGTCACGCCCCGATCTCCCGCAGGCAATCGGCCGTTCCCGCTAGGCGAGAATCACCCTCGCCAGCGCTCCCGCGGAACGATCGCTTGACCCATCCGGGCGTGATATCGCACGAGCGTGAACCGCGCCTGTGCAAGGCCATAATTCATTGGCTGGCGATAAGAGTTCTAATCCACAGAGTCGTACAGATTGTCCGAATGCAGCGGAGTCATGAACGCATAGCGATTTGGTAACAGGTTCACTGAGTCGACAATATAGCGGAAGCATTGAAACACAAGTTGAAGTAAAGCAAGCTCTTTTATTGATATGAACATGTGTTACAGGCGTCGTATAGCCGAGATTATAAGTCACTCAAGCCTCTCTCTCTCTCTCTGAAACAGTAAAAGCGTGCCAAGTGGCTACAACTGTGGAATGATTGTACAGGTAAATTCGGACTATGTTCCAACATTATGTCTTGTATATGTGCTTCTATCCCGGACGCACCGTTGCAAGGCTTCAGAGGGAACTCCTGGCCTTAGCACGCACGAAGGAGGCATCCGTACCGAACGAGGTTCTCCCGCACCCTGCACACAAACTGGTGGATTATCAGTACATTGAATGCACTGGTGGGGAAGCTACTCGCCTGCTCGACAAATCCAAACACATAACATAAGTTCCGTGCACAACTATTAAGTTGTCTTTCTAGTTGCCTTAGGCTCAGTTTTATGCAAATATTGAATAGCCTAACACGTGTCGGGCAGTGCGCCGTGCAACATGAGAGAAAACAAGGCGAGACTTACCAACTTACCATCTCCTTCCCTTTCCAAGGCAAACATTGAGGCAAATATTGTTAATTCAAGCACGGGCAAGTATAAACATTCAGGGGCATAGCATATGCAAATACGAGGGTCGTTTTAACATGATCGTTCAGGTGTTCAGTTGTTCATTTGATGCGATGCAGTGACTCGCACGCGGATAGCCGCTAAGCGAGGATGACTTATCTATATGAACATGAGTCGTTGGCATAGCCATTAAGGACACTAGTCTTAAACGAGAATGGTTTGCAACGAAAGTACAGTGGGTGCTACAAGCCATCTCGTTTAGTACAGTAGACTATACAGTAGAGTTCAGTCGTGGAGCGGATGGTATGCAGCGAAAGAACGGTGGGCGCTGCATACTATCTCGTCCAGTACAGTAGGCTGAAACAATGGAGTTCCATCTGGATCGGAGCGGCCCCAGTGCCCCGGAGACCGTCCGTGGAACTATGCCTCATTTCCGAGTTGTCCGGGACATGCAGGTCAGGGTCTTTTCCAATTTTACGGGATACACGAGTAATGTAGAATAGGAGTACAGTAGAACAGTAGTACAGTAGAACACGAGTACAGGAGATGCTTGAATCATGATTCTGTACAGTGATTAACTTGCCTTGATGCATTCCCTTGGTTCGGGGATTTGCCTTGGGTGACCTAACGGTCCCGGATACTTGCAGGTTCATTCAGGCACGGAACGACTACGTAGTAGTCTCCCGGGATTTGGATAAAAATAAGGCAACATTACAAGCAGACAAGCATGCATTTCTAAGGAACATAAGCAGCACGTTTGCTCGGAACCGAAGGTAAGCCGAGAGATGAAACCGTTAAGGGACATAGCATGCGAGGGTCTGAATATAAGCAGTATTTCATTTCCATGTTCTAGCAAGCAATACAAGTTGGGATTATTCCCTTAGCTAGGTGCGTTGGATTTATTAGCATGCAGGGGGTGATTCACCTAGCGACTAACATGAACATTTCAGATTTTATGTGCGCTGGCTAAGCAAAGACAAGTTCACCGTAGCCACCCACCTTAGCGATGATTCGCCTCGGTAGAGCGGTATGCCGAGCGAGCCTCTGAAAGACTAAGCTGAATTCCTGTAGGGCCAAGTCTGAATATCCTTTGCATTCTCGTTGAGGCAAAGCGGGTTGGGACAGTTGCACTATTGCCGTTTGCAACGGCAGTCCGCTTGAGCAGAACGGGGTGTTACAATTACATCGTCAGGGGAAGGGATGTTGATATTTGAGGATATATACTCCTCCAGCTCATCCTTCTCCTCGGCTACCCCAAGCGCAAGCGAAGGCTTTGGTGGTTTTTTATGTAATTTTACCACCAAAGGTCCGAAATCTGCAGTCGTGATCGGGTCTTCCTTTCGTAGTTGACTCGGTCTATAAAGGCGACCGACCATAGGTTCAGGAGGCATAGATAGAGCAGAATCTTCTTTTGGTGGTCGATTCAACCTACGAAGGCAAATGACCATTGGTTCTGACGATGCTGAAGGTACTGGAGGTTCAGATGCCTTCCGGCGTGATTTTACGATGAGGGATATAGCCGCATCAGGAGTGCGAGCCTTGAGACGAATTCTTATAGGCTCCTCGGGTGTTGTCGGGGCCTTAGCTTCATCGTCGGCCTCATTACCGCCTTCTTCTTGGCGGGCTTTCTTGTAGAGGATCGAGTCAGAGTAGTAAATCTCGATTCCCTTAAATGGATCAACATCAGCGAACTTTGTTTTGACAAAATCGTGTTCGTCTACATATTTTAGGCACTGGTGGAGGGTATATGGCACGATCACGTATTCATGTATCTACGAACGTCCCAATAAGACGTTTTAAGACATATCTACGTCTATGACGTAGCAGGTGACTTCTGTCACGCCCTAGTCCCAAAATACCGAGGGACTAGTCACGTGGCAATGGCCAGCAGCACACACCGATGGGCAAACCCAATTTAATGGACCCATCAGGGTGTACTTAAGTTGTAAAACAACTATAAAGGTCTATGATACTAATCTCATCCACAGAAGATAAATACAATCAATATCAGATTCATTAAGATGAAATAATAATCAACAAGTCTCAATAAATAACTCGGGGAACAACCCGATAAAGAGTTTGATACAGCAGTTCAATAGACAGAAAATAAGAGTCTAACAATAGAAATAACTTAGTTTAATAAACGAGATACTCAGGAGAAATCATCGGCGATCACCTCGTCCTCTGGTATTGGTTCAGCTCCAGCGTCTGCTCATATCCCATATACCTCGGGGTAGATCTCCTCTGCTAAACCTAGGGACATAATCCGGATTCCAGGTCCTCAGGAGACATAGCAAGGTACAAGAATAACTCAAGCAAAAATAAATACAGTATAATAATAAATGAATGAATAGGATAAACTATGTAACCAGCTATGTGATATGCAAGTGAGAGCATTAATCATACTCAGGCTGAAACTACAATAGGCTCTGTGTCGGGAAAACCCATAGCAGCATTTATCTCGAAGGACCAGAACTTGTGCCAAAGCTCTGTTCAGAGTCTAAGGCACCTCCAGAAAACTACATATATATAATATAACCAGCCTTTGTATGGTATGACTCTCCCACCCAATGTAATCACATGTCTCATGTCCATGACATGTAAGATCATATCTAAGGCAACAAGTCATAATGATATATATGCATATGAATAAAGTCTATGACACGAATCATGTAAGCCTATACAGAATCATCATGAATACTCAGGAAAGATTCTGTCTCATGAACAGTGTCAAGTGCCCTATGGTATGACGTACTTGATAAAGAAAGCACAGAAATATTTAGGGTCGCGATATCAATCTCTTGGTGACGTTACACAACTCCGCGTACGGCGTTGGCACCCAAATATTATTCTGATGCTAAGCAATGTCATACGGTCCTAGGTTGAATAGATACATCATATAAATAAATTAAGAGAATAATATAAAACAAGTACTGCAAGATTGGCAAGGTATACTTGCCTGGGGTTTGGATTCCAACAGACGCTCCGGTATCAGCGGGATATTCAAGTACTCCTCCGGTTGCTGAAATAAACACTACCATCATTTTCAGAAGATATAAAATAGCTAGGATTGCCTATCCATAAGTCCAATTTGAACACAGGAACAAAATTGACAGTTTTTTGGTCAAAGCGGGGTCCATACATTGTCCACTTCGTACCAAAAAATATGCCAGAGACAGTTCTCCAAATTCATCAAACTTAGTGTCTACAAGTCCATAACAATGATACGAACTCAACAGAGTATCCAGAACTGGATTCCGAGGAGCCGATCACAAAATCGTCCGTCAAGTGGAGTCGTGGGTCCCACGATACGGGATTTTGTCAACGTCTCAGAATCGAACCAAACTTGGGTCACAGGACCTACGTATCGCTACGAGTCCGATGGCGTAAAATTTGTTTCGAAACGATGAGCACACACAAAGATACAACGAGTTTCAGAATAGGCCCGATACGGGACGTTGTCGATGGATACGCGTTAATTTCGTTGTGCACGCACATCCAAATCAACTTTCGCAAAATCCTACATGTCCGTATTGAAGGTGCGCACCTTTCAGTAAAATTCGTACACGACCAAGTCGCCTCGTTTAGCAGGGCACACCCAGTTCCAGAAAAATTCAGGGTTGTTAAAGACCAAGTTTTTGATCGATTTTACCCGCAAAATAATTATAATCTATAACACAATAAAATAAACTATTTACAGGGTTTAAAACTTGGTTATATGGTCTAAATTACTGTTCAAGTGAAGTTTAGAATTATTTAACAGGTTGCACGCAAAACGATCGTGAACTTGCGAGTTCGGGACCAATTTCTGAATTTTCAAAAATATGGGTTGTTTTTCCTGTTTTTGCGTCGCGGTTTGCGACCGACACAGGACACGATATCCCGAACTAATTGCATGGGTTTTGAGAGGGTCACGCAGTTTACGCGTAGGATTCAACAGAATAAAATACGAATATATGTACAAAGAGTTATGCGCGAGGGAAGACGGGTACATTGATGCTATTTGCGACAGGACGACGCGGCGACTGTGTTCGGTCGTCGTGATGGGGTTGCTGGCGGTGGCAGCGTCTTCTAGCTGCTGGCTGCTCGGGTAGGTCACCGACAGAGCTTGTCAGCGGGTCGTCGGTCACAGCGAGGGTCGCTTGGGTCGAGGGCGGACGAAGAATCGTCAGAGGGGCGGTGGAGTGGTGGTGGCAGCGGTGGTTGTGAAGGGGTGATCGGGTTTTATAGGGAGGCCGGGGAGGAGAGGGGCACGACAGTTTGGATGGTGGTCGGTCGACGGGGAGGCGAGGTGTCTGCTGTTAGGGAAGGCGCCGGGGCTTGGGGTGAACGGGCGGAGGGGAAACGGCGGGGGAAGGCGAAGCGGCGGCCAGCAGTTGTGGGAGGAAATTGGGGGGGTTACTGTAGCGGAGGCTAGGTGGGTCGGGTTCGGGTTCGGTTTCTGGGTTCGGGTCCGGATCCGACCCGACCCATTAAGTCTTGGGTTCAGTCAGGGTTCGATTCGGTTCAGGATTTGGTTCAATCCGGTTCATGTTAGTTTGGGTGGATTTATTTAAAAATATTGTTTTTATGTCTTAAAAAATAGTTTTAGGGTCCAATAAATTTCAAAAAAATTACACTATGACAAATTATTTATTTTACACTCAAAAATATTATTTTTATAATATTTTAATATTAATAAAATCACAAAAATTATTTAATACCAGAAAATATTTATTTAAATTATTTAAAAAATAGCAAAAAATTCTAAAATTTTATTTTTAATTTCTGAAAAAATTTGAGTGTTTACAACTTTTGTTCTTAAGTCGTCGATCTGGCATTTCAGGCAGATTTTGTCCAGAGGTTAGCTCATTCCTTTGTTGAAGCCACTGATGGCGGTATTGGTGGCCGCCAGAAGATGCATCGGGATCCCCAAGGTCTGAAACAAACTTCTAGGATGATGCTGATCGGAGATCCTGGTTCAATATGCATCAGGTCCACCTTGATGTCGCCAATATATCCTGTGTAGTACAGGGGCCGATCGTGCCTATTATTTTTGAGCAACATGTCTTGTTGCGAGAGTGTGATGTTGGGTATCGTATCCATGGCGTTGTTGCAATATGGAAAAGCAGCAGGATCTTCGGTTGGTGGCTTGACTTGCGCTAGATAGATATCGGCATTTTGTAGTGCCTCACTTAGGGTAGTCCGAGTATCTTTAGAGAGCCACAAAAGCTCAAATAGAGATAATTTTGCTGGAGTATTGGTTAATTGCGCTAGGATATCGAAGTTATAGGGCCTTTCCAGCCCTTGTGGTGCATCCCAACGCAGTGGTTTATCGAAGCGCGTCTCCTTCTGTTTAGACTTATCCGCTAGCGGTGGCTGAGATAGCCCAGGACCAGTGGTGGTAGGCGTGACAACCGGGGGCATATCGATGTACATCGGTTGGTACATTATGCCTGACCTTGTTGTACCTGCTGCCAGCTCTTCAGCAGAGGAGAAAACTGTGTAACAGGATTTAGATTTCTTACCCTTGGACTTGGCGATGGAGGATCACTACTAGAATAAGCGGGATTAGCGACATTTTTTAGCGACTCCATGTAAAAATGTCGCTAATTTAGCGAGTCCCTGTGAAAACGTCGCTAGACGTCGCTAATTGGCGACATTTAGCGACGTTTAGCGACTTTTATTCAGTTTATAAAATATTAGTCGCTATAAGTTCAATTTAAGTTGCTAAACGTCGCTAATATATTTTATTTAGCGACGTTTAGCGATGTTATTTAGTGACGTATATATTTTGGACATTTAGCGACGTCATTAGCGACGTTTAAGACGTCGCTAAATTAGCGACTTCGTTACTGGCGTCGCTAAAACGTCGCTAAATTCTAAATTAGCGACGTCATTATTGGCGTCGCTAAAACGTCGTTAAATTTTTTACTTATGGCTGATTCCCTCCATTTCCTTCGATCTCTCCTTCTCCCTCTCCCAAATTTTAAACCGTCCTCCTTCCTCCCTCCGGCGACCCCCCTCGGCCGTGTCCTCCCCATCCGGCTCCCCTCCTCCCTCCGGCGCCCCCTCCTCCCTCCCGACGACCACCCTCCATCCGCGTCCTCCCTCCTCGGGCCGCGTCCTCCCCCCCCCCCCCTCATCCTCCTCCTCCTTCTCCTCCTCTAGGTAAATCCTAACTCTCTCTCTCTCTCTCTCTCTCTCTCTCTCTCTCTCAGGACACACATGTGACACTGACACAGACATGAAACACATACAGACACTGACACAGACACGACACACACACACACTGACACTGATCAGGACCTAGGGTTAGGGTTAGGATTACGTTTTTTGACCTGGGACCTTGTGTTAACAGTGCGGAGATGGTGTATACTGGATCTTGTGAGGAGTGTGCAAGAGTGAACACTGCTCTATGACAGTGTGTCCTTGTGTTAACAGTGCGTATATGTGTTCTTGAGTAAGGTGTGTAGTGCGTATATGGCGTCGGGGCGCGGGGCTTTTGCGGGGCTCCAGAAACGGGTCGCCCGATCCGGACCCTATATATATATATATATATATATATATATATATATATATATTAGCCATTTTAGTTTGATAAGGTTATACATGCTTGGTAAGATTGTCCTTCAAAAGTTCATTTTTATATCTTTTCCACATAAATAGTTCATGTTTCTAAGGAGGGAAGAGTTGTGAGACTCGTCTCACAGTATTCGTATTTTATGCGGATACTTATTTTTTTACTAGTTATTTTATTTTATTGGATCTCGAGGAAGCTCAAAATTTCTCAAAATTAAAACTTTACTACTTAACCGGTATACCGACGGTATACTGCCCGGCAGATATTTGTTTCACTTTTCGAGATATTTTTGAGATATTTCGCTATAAATAGTACTTGATTCATTTTATTTCTTTCTTTCTCTTTCTCTCTCCTATCTTCTTCATTTCTCTCTTAAGCATGGAAGCGTGGTCTTGAGACCTGGAGTGTGGTTTCTGAACCCCTCTGTGGTGGTGGACTAGAAGGTTTATGGTGGGAGCTCGCTTTAGGCAAGTACACCTTGTCGATTTCGTGAACTTCTTTTACTTTCAGTCATGTTACTTCCTGGAGCTTGGTTATTGCTTTTTAGCTTAGACTTGCTTTACAATAGTTGTTTATATCATGATTTCTAGCCTAGTGACCGTCTCATTTTAATTCTGGTAGAATCTTGTCCCGTCCTTTTTTGGTAACTCGGTAACGGAAACGGTACCGGAGTTATGACCGTGAGATTTAGTCCATGTTGTGATATGAGACTTATCATAGACTTGACTTCTTATTAGACTTGGTTCTGGTAATTTTTAGAGTTTGATTTGGGTCCCAGAAATCAGACTTAACTTAACCATGATTATTCTTGGAAACTAGCATACCGACGGTATACTACAATATACCGACGGTATATCAATTTCGACTGATTTAATTTCTAGATATTTTCCTGTGAACCCTATCGGCATACCAAAGATGTACTACAGTATACCAACGGTATACCAATCTTGCCGACATTATTAGATATTTGTTTTGGCCGACATACCGACGGCGTACTGGGCTTGCCGACGATATACCGATTTGTAGAACTTTATTTTTCAGTAACTTTTTACCTACTTGGAATGACATACCGATGGTATACTAAAGTAAACCGACGGTATACTGATTTATTGGAATGCAGAACTTGCTGTATTTTTTTATCTTTAGACCGGTGTACCGACGGTGTACTGGACTGTACTGACGGTATACCGATCGTGCTCTTTCTTTAAGAATTCTTGGTTTTTCGTGATTTTATGTTGAAACTTCTAACTTTTGCTTGGACACGCGATGACTTGACCTAATTTGGACATGAACTTACATGGCTTCAGATGACTTGACTTGACTTGGCTTTACTCGATTTCACCCGGCTACACGTGATGACATGATTGACTGGACTTGACTTGGCATGACTTTACATGGCTTTATCGGACATGGCTTGACTTAGTTTTACTTGGTTTCATCTAGTTGGACATGGATTCACATGGTTGTACATGGCTTTACCAGATTTTCCATGGCTTTACCTGGCTTCATCTGGATTACATGGCTTTACCTGACTTCATCTGGATTGACATGGCTTCACTTGGCTTTACCTGGCTTCACTTGGTTTCACGTGGCTTGATTGTTGTCGTGACTTACATGAGTCTGTTTGTGAAATGTATATTAAACTTGTTTATATTACTATAGAACTTATTTTGCTGCATCATGTCTAGGATGGATTCTGCGGAATGCCACACCCGGATTCATACAAAAAACTGCTAGGGATTAATAACTAGAGATTCACTTTGTACATGGCTAGGTATTTTCCTAGATTGCATGCAGTCCCGGTTATTCATACAGTTATCTTGATGAGTATACAATGATTTATAGTGGAGTATCTTGAGGAGTATTCGATGCTAGTTTGTGGGTATGGATATCCCGGACGGACTGCAGGGGCATGCGATCAGAAGGAACTCTAGCATCGTGTTGCATTATAATTGTTAGTAATTAGGATCGTGATAACCCTAGTTAGTTAAAGTATCAAGCCATATTTATATGATTTACCGTGATTTACGGATGATGGTTAGTCTAGGCTTTACATGATCATACTTTTATTTTTCTATATTTGTTACCCTATTGATTATCAGTTCAGGATATGTCTCATTGCAGATTTACAATATTTTCTTTATTATCCTGAGATCATTTACATTCAGTTTTTACTTTTAGTATTTGTATTGCTTGTGTTGTTGGTTTAAGTTTCTAGATTGGATTCCTTTGTGGTACTTGTTATTTGGGGATCTAACCCCACTGGTTTTGTATGGCCAGATCCATTAGCAGCACCGGAGGATCTTTCGTACTTTTCTGAGGATGGTGGCCACCAGGAGCACCAGACCACTTGAGTGGGTTTTCATACTTCCTCACTCTGATGTACATTCTATTTTTGTTGGTGTTTAGCCATCGAGCACGTGTTTAGCCCATGTTTTGGTTTGATCAATTAGCCTACGGACATTAACATAATTGGCATATCCTAGGGTTGATCATGTATGACTTAGATTCTGGCTAGTTTATTCATTTTGTGTTCACTAGCATCATGATCATCTGTATATTATAGATTGGAACACTTTACTATTATATTTATGCTGATCTTACATCTTGTTATTATTCATGTTATTTTTGTGATTGACACACTAGGGTTTGTTGGACCTAGGTTTGACTGGTGGTTAATTTATAGTAGTGACCCCTCATGTCTTACAGCTTTACCATATATGCAGAGTACCAGAGTGCTCTAAGTATACGTAGCTAGCCTTGTTAGCCATGCCCTATAGTATTCTAGTTCTGGGGCGTGACAGGCGAGGCAACTGACTTGGCTTAGCGTCGGGGCTTCAGCGAGGGGCCGGAGGCCCTAGATCTGGACGGAGATGGGGCTTCAACGAGGGACCGGTGCTCGACTCGACCACGACCGGAGGGAATCGACGATTGGACCACAAACGACTCGACGTGTAAACCCCCTCAACCAAAATATGTATTTTGTGTGTATTTTATATTATTATATTTATTATAGATTATTTTAAATATTAAATTTTTTTAGAGTATTCTCTTAGTTAATTAGAAAATAAATTTCTTAATATATTTACTTATATAAATATTTATTTAGAATCATTTTTAGGCTATTTTAGATTTTTGAAGATTTTTCTAGAATTATTTTGGTAATTAAAACATAGAAAACGTAAATTTCTATAACTTTCATGATTTACTATGAGACCATACTTGCATGTTGTTCCTACCAAATATTTATTTTAGGTTAAAATATTTAATTATATTTTTTGTAATTTATTTAGAATTTTAATAAATTTATTTGGATTTTTGAAATTATTTAGGATTTATTTGGTTATATATAGTCTTAATATTAGATATATGTTAATTTAGTGTTAATAGATATTAATAAGATTATATATAAATTATTTGTTTTATCTTTAATTCTATTTAAGATTATAAATTATTGAGATAAACTCAAACTCTATTTTAAATTAATTCAAATCCTGAGCCTACTAGGAAAGCAACTCAATGCATATCATATCCTTATTTAAACTGATCCTAATCATATCCTTAGCAAATCCTAGTCGTATTCAATTAAGTAGTCTCCATAAGTATAAATACATATTAAACTTATGGAATAAACTATCTTTCATAATTTTTTTCCCCAAACTCCTCTCTTTTTCGTCCAAAAACAGTCAAAATTCGTCATAAATTCAGCCTCATTTTCTAGTAGTCATGACGATTTAAAAAGACGATATCTCCTAGCTCCGGACTCCAAACGCGCTCTAGTTTTTTTGTTAGAACTATATCAAGGTTAGTTTTCTGAATATATAAATTATTTTAATAATTTATGAACCTATTTTTTCAAAAAATTATAAAAGTGACAGTTGTCCGAAATCAGACGCGTTTTCGTATTTTCGAGATTTCGGGAGATCACGAATTCGGAATTACGAACCGTTTGAAGTTTCGGAAATTTGACATGATAAAATTAAATAAAATAATATTTTCAGAATTTAACATGTAATTTAATTTACTATAAAATTCGTGCAACGTAGAGGTAAATAGAAAATTACCGAAAATTATCATCGGTGCGCCCTTGTGGACATAACTCTTTACCGACTTGTGATTTTATGAAACCATCGATTCCGATGTTCATGTAGCACTGAAATCTATAGAATTCTACACACAAATCAAGGATTTGAGACGGTTGACTTTTTTGGTCAACGGATTGTCTCTATTTGTGTGTCAGGGATCACAAATTCGTAAAGTTGACTTTCTTTGGACCAAAATTAGGGTTTAACAATAAAATTAAATTATAATAAGATTAAAATAATAATTTAGGTTATTTTATTCATAATTAAAATAAATTAAAATGGAGGAACCTATTCACCCATTTTTGTAACCTAACTTGTTTAATTTATGTGATGGGTAGATCAGACGACGCCTTGAGTTGCGACTTCATCCATTTTCAGATCAGGCAAGATACCTTGCCAAATTGCTTATAGTACCTTGCATGCTTATTATATTTTTATATATTCATTATATATGTGTTTTCTTTCAGTCATAATTATATACTATATATATGTTGACACACACTTGACACATAGTATCATGGGAGGGGAGGACAATCAGTAGGCGTATGGGCTACCCACTCTGGTAAACTGTAGTAACTAGCACACACTACGGGAGTTGTGCCGCGATGGTCGCTACCCTCGTGGTATGTCGGCTGATGGTGTCACGATGGTCGCTACCCTCGCGGTATGACGGTTGATGATGTTCATGGACGTGTGTGTGAGTTGTGGGATAGATAGAGTATCCTACACCTACCCATACGTCGAAAGGTTGTCCTCATTATGCATTTCATATATATTGTCTAGTACAGCGTACTTATATATTTTTTATCTATTATGCATGTTTTATTGTATTCAATTGGCATGCTTCTATGTATCTTGTTACGTCCCTCTGAGGACCTGGTCCCTTTCCAGATGTAGACGATCATGACTGTTTGCAGGAGCACGGATCAGGACTTGCTACTCCATTCTCTTTCGAGGAGGTCTCTCTTCGAGTCTCATTGTTCATTAGATATACTTATTTTTGTTCCTCTTATATTCTAGTTGGTAGTGGATTTGTCTCCGCCCAACTACTTGTTCTTATCAAGCATTTTATACTTGATTCAGTTATATAGTTGATTGGTTATTTGATTATGTGGATGAGATATAGTTATGCCCTGTGAGTTGTGACAATATAGATATACCACATGTGAGTTAATATTCATAATACAGCGTACGTGTGTATTATGGTATCCATATATTAGAGTTGCCATATACATACGGTTGACATGCTTACGTATTCCTAGTCCTACGTATTTTGGGACTGGGGCGTGACACGACGACCACAGCGTTGGACTCTAGGACACGAAGATAGGGGTTAAGGTTTTCTCGACTTGTCGACCACGACCGACATTCCTCGACAAGCCCCCCACTTCCTCTCCTCCTTTCCTTCCTCCCATTTTCGTCGGAGTTGACACGATCGACGGTTTACTGGACACGATAGACTGGACTGGACACGGTAGACTGTGAGACATTTTGTGAGGACACTGTTGGACACGAATGGACACGGTGGTGGACGGGATTAGAACAGCGACCTTCGGAATCATAACGAAAAAAGTTTTGGGAGGGACACAGTTGGACACAGAACAGTGTGGACATAGTCGACGCTTAAAAAAAATTATTTTTTAAAAATATTTTACCAAACAAAAATTATAATTTTGTTTCTTAAAATCACTTTCCAGCTAAAAGTAACCAAATGCAAAACCAAAAAAATTTATATTCAGAAAATAACTTTATAATTTACTTTTAAAATACTATTTTCAGAATAAAATTTTAAAAAGACTATCCAGACCATATATAGTTGGTGGAGCTTCTTGAAAGAAAGAGAGAAAGAAAGAAAGAAAGAGAAAGAAAAGTGAAAGAAAAAGAATATGGAAGACAATGAATTTCCAACCAACTCTATAGTTAGTCGGTTGAGCTTGTCGTCCTCTGTTCCTTCCCTCTCCAGAATTTCATGACCTATCAACTGCAAAGTTGGGGAGTGGGGCCCACGCCGATACGAAGGTGCTTCCAAGACCAGGATCATGGGACGGGCCCACCACCACATGGGATGTACAAAGAAGAGTATATTTGAAATGAAAATGTAGTGTGAGGTCTGACCCCCGACCGACCACCCGGCCCACACCACTTTTGACGAATTGACCGAATACTTGTGAATTATCCATATGCATTTGACACATTTAATCTTTTTACATAATTCACTTAAGTCAATCACACCAACATCACCGTAAGAAATATCTAGATAAATAAATAAAAAACTTTTTTTTATTTTAATCTAATTCAAATACAATAGTATATTTAATTAATATTATAATTGACGTATTAACAATGATGGGTTGGCTTGGAAGTATAATTTGTTAGTCTTAATTGGAATATTTTAATTATGATTAATCGATTAAGTATTTTTTATAAAATTATTAATAGTTATGTAATAACTATATTGGTAATATTTTTTTCTAAAAAAAAAAATATTGGTCATACTTAGACTTGACATAATTCTAGGATGTACTATTTTTGCACTCATTTTAGAATCTTTGTTATTATCTATATTATTTTGTTCCTCTAATATTTTTTTTTGTTTTAGTAAAGCAATTCGAATATTTTGATGCAAGATTAATCATGAACTTATGTAAATAAAAAAAATTATGATGGAGACAAAGAAGCTATTACCACAATGATTTATCTAAACAACTCCTCCCTCCTCTTCCAACCACACCCTTCCTCCCCACCCCCCACCAACTGACACACACGAACGATATCTCTGGATTTGTGAACAGGATTTCGAGGCAGATGTTAGCTCAATCAAAGTTGGGTTGAATTGAAGAAGCTAAGTTATTTGAATAAACAAGTCGTTCAATTTAATTTTTCTTTATATTTGTACTCTATGATAGGTTGTAATTCAATAGGTAAGACAAATGAAAGCTACCAGAATCCTTAACCTTTACAAGTGATCATATTTCAACATGGTAATATACGGGTGATATATATACCGTTAGACTTGTTTTGGCCAAATTCATTTTCAGAAGCTACTCGCTTGAGAAACAATATATTGTCCTGCACTGAGAGTATTATGTTAGTACATCCTCCTTATACTGATAGTATATTGTTTGACCCAAAATTTATTTCCAATGAGTTTCCATATAATAAGTCCCTTTACATTTTTGCCTCTCTAATATACTTGTATACTGTTAGTATATTATCGATATAGTGTCAGCTCTAAAATTGCTCAGTCTTAAATACTATAACAGCTACTTTTATAGTTGATACTGTGTTGACAGTATACTGATAGTATACTACCTTCATAGTAATGACTATATTATAACGAGTTTTTTTATGCTATATATAAGACACTTTAAGCCCTTTCTTCCACAACTTACTTACGGTCTAAAATTATTGGACCATACACCTATTAGAGATAGAATTTAAATTGAGTTATAAATGCAATCTTCAAATTGTAAAAAAAATATTATCTTTCTTGTAAGAAATTAAAGTCCGCAAATATTTGTATTAGCATGGGTAGAAGTCGATGAGGCCTTCAAATCAAAGCTCGTGGGGTACAAAGTTAGCGAGACATTCAGATTAAAGTTCGCAAGTGTAATTATTTTTCATGACCGTAAATTAAAGTCGGACAAAGTTCCGAAACAGAAGTGTCACACGAAAGATACCAAGATAGACCAGATGTTTGTATTATTAGCACTTAATTTAAATTGCCTATTAGTTTTTTTTAATAAAGATAAATTTTGGTTATATCATATTCACCTCCCGGGTCTTTTATAAATGTTAGTTAATTAAAGGTCCCTGTGGGTGCAATAGATGGGCCCATCCAATATATTAGATAAATTGTTCCTATATTCATGGTTAAGAGTAAACATTTATATCACTACTTAACAAAGCTCTGCCGAAATTTAATATGGAAAGCATAAAAAAAAAAAAATAATAATGTTATTATTCTTTCAAAGTGTACCCCTAAACTATTTCTCCTTACGTGACAGCTAATATAACGGTTAGTGTGACAGCTGACATAATAAAATTTAAATTTAAATTTAAATATAATATTAATATTAAAAAAATAAAAATAAAAAAATTTAATTTAAAGTAAAAAAATTTATAAAAAAAAAATTTGGGTTATTATTTTTTTGGGTAAAATTTTAGCATGTCAGCTGCAATGTCAGATGCCACATAAATTTTAGTTATATCATGTTAATATTAACATGTCACGTCAGCTAATATTATTTAACATGTTATGTCAGCTGCAATGTGTCACGACCCGATTCCGTAGAATCGTTTGAGGCGTCCCCCGAGTCGTGACCGCCGTGCGGGCCTGGGGTTGCGTCCGCACAAGACTTTAATGATTTGCATAGCAAACACATATTCAGAGTACGCAGATAAATTGAAACACAGATTTGAAACATGAAAAAATTCTCTTTATTGATAATGAACATCTATTACAAACTCCTGAACGAGTCAGCTAATATGCCGAACGGCTTACAAAAGTGTTGACTCAAAATGAGATAGCAGTCTTGTACATTACATCCCTTTATAAACTCAAAATGATAAAGACCTCCGGGCTGGAGGACGGCTTTGCCACGAAGCTGCATTTGTGTATGAAGAGTTGCAAGCTTCTGACTTCAAAATGCTTCAAGGGGCGCGGTGAAGATGCGCCAACAGCTGGACTGGATCGGGAAGACGACTTCGGCTCCTCGATCGGTTCGCCTTGGTGCGGAGAACCTGTTTCAACGAGGGTCAGCATGTCGAAACATACTGGTGAAGGCGAGCTAACCTGACTATACCAATCAACACGTTGTTTTAATGAAGCATGCATATTTTGTGGATTTCTATCTTGCCTTAGTTCATTTACAAGTAAGCAGCATATAGAATTTACTGAAATGAACGTGCCACCGTTCGGTGGATTTTACCTGCCCGTCTGAATTACCTGCACAATACTTACCTTGCCTTCCCTGCCACGAAGACACAAGTTAGTTTGACCCAGGTTTAAATATACATAGGGATCACTGGCATGATGCCACGAAAGGACGGGTTATAGTCTCAAGACACAAATGATATACAACGCAGGTGGCGAGCCCCGTTGCACAACACTTTGCCCCATAACATACGACTATACATACGTTCCGTCCGGATCTGATCGGTCCCAGCGCCCCGGTGACCGTCCGCGGAACTCATAACATACCTTGTGCACAAGTTGTCCGTGATCAAACAACACTCATAGAATTTGTTCCATAGCATAACAGTTTTGCATAGTCATCCTGACAGTTTATTTCATAACAAGCATAATTCCATACTTAGCACGATTCATAGAACAGTTATAAATAAACTAGCATACAGGATGATAACCGTTCATAAGTTTAGTTGACAAGCAATATTCCAAGTCTATTCCCTTTTTTATCTTGATCTCTTGTATTATTACTTGGTATCGTTTGATCGGGGCAAAGAAGAATACAAGATTTTAGGGTGTGAAGCTTGGAAGCAGGACTAGCTAATCGGGTTGGTAGACACTCACTTAGATTGTTGGAAGGAAGAAGGAAAGAGGCGCTTCACGACTCCGCTCGCAAGCCACCTACTGCTCGTTCACCTGCACACGAACAGCTCGATTATTACTTCTTCCTCTCTTTCCAATCTCGGAATAGAAGTGCAAGTCAATGAACGAAAACAATGAAAACCATCGAAACCGTTCAAGAAAAACAAGCAAATCCCAAAACCAACTCAAAGCACGAAAGCAACAAGCGACATCGAAAACCGAGGCAATAAAAGATAGCAGCGAAGAGGTCCCTCCTGACTCTGCCGCTAAGTCGATCCTTGGGGCACGGTCCACTGAATATGGGAATGAATTCCGAAGAAACAAATCCATAACGAGGACGAGTTCTTAATTCAATCTATCCCGATCGAACGATACTGTCATGCCCCAGTCCCAAAATATCGAGGGACTGGACACGTGGCAATGGCCAGCAGCACGCATCGATGGACAACCCAATTTAATGGATCCATCAGGGCATGCTTAAGCTGTAGTCTAACAATAAAGGGAACCAATGATACAGGTCACAGGTTATTCTAATCTCATCCACAACAGATAATCACAGATTAAATGCCAGAAATAATGCAATAGAATAAATAAGCAAATCTCAAATAAGTGTCTCGGGAAACAATCCGAGAATATGTCTGGTACATCAAAGCAAATAGACAGGAAATAAGGGAACTGGAAATAGAAACAGAAATAACCGACTATAACCAGCCAATGCTCAGGAGAAGTCCTCTGGTACGATCTCGTCCTCGGGTTCTGGCACAGCTCCTGGAAGTGCTCCTGTACGGTATATCTCTGGATGGATCTCTTCGGCTATACCTGGGGACATAATCCGGATCCAGGTCCTCAGGGGACATAGCAAGGTACAAGAAAGCTCAAGCCATAATCATGCAGTGCAGGAAATAAATAAAATAATAGGGTAAACTATGTAACTAGCTAAGTGATAAATGCAAGTTGAGAGCATCACTAGAACTCAGGCTGAGCCACTACAAGCTCTGTGTCGGGGAGCCGGTAGCAGTAATATCACTAATATAGTGCCTAGCTCTGATACAGAGTCTGAGGCCTCACAATAAATATAACACTAATAGAGTGCCTAGCTCTAATATAGAGTCTGAGGCCTCGCCAGAATAAATATATATATATATATATATATATATATATATATATATATATATATATATATATATATATATATCAGCCTGTAGCCTGTGTGTCTCTCCCCACCCAATGTAATCACACGTCTCATGTCCATGACACGCACAATCATATCTAATGCAGCAAGTCATATAATGTCTATGAATATAATGTCTATGTCATAAAACCTGTATCCTATACAGAATCACCATGAATATCTCAGGAAGATTCTGTCTCATGAATAGTGTCAAGTGTCCTGGGTTATGATGTACTTGATAAGACAAGTACGAGAAATATCGGGTCTCGGTATCCATGTCTATGTGACGTTACACAACTCCGCGTACGGGGTTGGCACCCGACTATAATCGAACGCTAAGCATGTCACACGGTCCTAGGTCAAGCATGCACAAATATATATATATATATAGTCAAAGGAATAAATAACAAGAACTGCAAGTTTTGGCGAGGTACACTTGCCTGAGGTTCTGGTTCCAATTGCTGCTCTGACTTCAGCTGGAATTGCAGGCGGTACTCCGGTTGCTGAAATAAATATCACCATCAGATCCAGAAAATATCAATCAGCTAGAAACAGCTGTCCTTGGGTCCAATTTGGAGACAAGGGCAAAAATGACAATTTTGGGTCAAAACGTGGTCCACATGTGGGCCCGCTTTGCACCGAAAAATGTGTCAGGGTCAAATGTCTCCAAATTTACCAAAGTTAGTGTCAACAGGTCAGGAACGATGATACGAACCCAACGGAACTTCCAGAATTGGATTCCGATGAGCCGATCACAAAATCGTCCGTCGAGCGGGACCTATGGGGCCCACGACACGTGATTTCGTCAACGTTCTCAGAATCGAACCAAACTTGGGTCACAGGACCAGCGTATCGCTACGAGTCCGATGGCGCAAGTTTCGTTTCAATCCGACGTGTGCACACTAAGTTAGGGCACGATTCAGAAAAGTCGGATACGGGACGTTGTCCGCGGATACGCGTTGATCCCGGTGTGCACGCACACCCGAATTGACTTCTGCGAAATCCCACACGTCCGTATCAACGACGCGCACGTATTTGTAAAGACCGCGCACGACCAAGTCATCCCGTTTGGCGGGGCGTACCCAGTTTCAGGGTGAATCGGGGCGTTGTTTTTCCTGTTTTTGGATCGCGGTTCGCGATCGCCACAGGACGCGATGCCCCGAGCGGGTTGCCCGGGCACCGAGAGGGTCACGCAGGCTTCGCGATGCAAAAGACGGAATCGAAAACGGGGCTACGAGGAGAAAGATATGAGTACCTGAACAGGGCTCAAAAACTGGGGCTTCACCGTGTCCGACACGACACTGGACATTGTGTCCCGTGTCCGTGTCCGGCTGACACGAGGCTAGGGTTAGGGCTTGTGTCACGCCCCAGTCCCAAAAATATACGGAACTAGGCCACGTGGCATTGGCCAGCTGACACGTCACTAGGGGATTTCCCAATTTAATGGACCCAAAGTGATGTGCTACGCTGTCCTAAAATACTACGAGTCTAAATACAGGTAAATCTATCTCATCCATAGGAATATCATGAAATATGGGAATTAGTGCTGAATATATATAAAGCTAAGTCTGAAATATCATAATACAAATCAGACAATAACTTGTGGGAACAAACCCACTACAGAAGATAAGCAAAAGTGAAATAAGATGACTAGTGCATCGTCCTCGAAATATGTAGCTCCAACTCCAGGTGTACTCAGGAAGATTCTGATGGCATCTCCTCTAACTCCTTCTCAGGGGCATATCCAGTCTCCTGTCCAGGTCCATGTACTGTGGGGTAGAGTGTCTCATCTAAACCTGGCAGGGAACCAGGTCCTTAGTGGGACGTAACAAGATACATAAAAATAATATGCCATGTATGTAAATACTGAATAAATAAATACAGGGTGCTAACCATCTAAGTGAATGCAATTTGAGACAACCTAGTACGTATGGAAAAGTGTGGCTAGACATATGCTGACGTAATTCACCAATCCGTAGTGACTGGCTAGTATATGCCACATATGCCCCCGTTCAATGGCACTATACAATTTTCCATCTACGATGATAATGGTCACAGGAATATATATATAACATCCGTATCACTCCTTCGAGTGCGGCATCGGGATAAAGAGGTGGGTGTTCGGGTGAAGGGGGAGGGGAATATATATAGGAATTTAGGGTTGGATAGTTTTGTAAATAGTTCAAATGTTTAAGGGTAATTTAGTAAATAATTCAATAAATATCTAATTCAGATATTTTAGGGTATTAATCTGATATTTTGAGGTGGGCCCCATGCCACGTGTCCAGTGCACGTTCACTGGCCAGTAGGAGGGTGCCACCTCGCGTTGTAATTTACAGAAAAACTCATGTAATTCTGTAAATTGCAGAAAAGTCCTAAAATTAGAAAATTGAGCAATTATGCAATTTGTCTGATTAAAAACACTGATTCCTAAAAATACCAAATTGTACAGAAATGAGGGGGACAGCTGGGGGAGTGCTTTGGGATGTGTGGGGGTGAGTCTGGGCAGGGGCAGGGTCAGGTTCTTTGGGTGATACGGGTCACCGTATTTATTATTTAATAAATACTGCGCACGGTGTTCACTAATTATTTAGAGGCAGGTAGGGTCATAATTTTTCTACGATGTCAATACACTAATTGTAGTATATTCAGTCTAGAATATTATCGTATTTTTGTTTGGGCAAAACAGGTGCCTACTGGTCCTCAAATCTCTAGGGGTACAGAGATGGGTAAAGAGCAGAAAATTAAATAGGAATTAAATACGAACTTTTGTAACGATATTTGTGCGTCTCAAACGAGGCTCTAAATAAAGCATCTGGGAGTTGCACAAAATTCAGGAAAATAGTCTAACATGTCTAGGACAGGTATGTGAACTTTGTTTGGGAATTACAGCTAGTGTAATGCTCTAATTAATTGTATAATGGACTGGTGCACAATCAATATGATATAAATAAATGCAATAAATTCTAATTTGCTAAAAATAATTTTTAAATAGTGAAATCTGGTCGAGGGAGTTTACAATCTACCCTCCTTAGAATATTTTGTCCTCGAAATAAAAACAGACATATAATGAGAACGAAAGATTGATTAATTTGAAATATTAAGACATAGTCATAGCTGAAGATTGATTGATTTGAAATATTTGGACATACCCTGGTCTGGAAATAGATGGGGAAAATATTATCGAATATCCTCTTCTCGTTCCCAGGTTGATTTGCCTGGTGCATGATGTTTTCATGCAATACGAATTAAAGGATAGTCTGGCCTTGCAACATCTTCTCGCTTCGATCTAGGATTTCTACGGGCTCCGACAATAATCTCAATGGTTCAGCACATATCTTGGGTCTGGAATGTACTTCCTTAGTTGGGATACGTGAGAGACGTCATGTACTTTCCAATGTCTGAGGAAGAGTTTATCTTGTAATCCATTTCTCCGATGTGTTCCATCACATCGAAGGGTCTGATGTACCTCGGCTTAGTTTTTCTCTTCTTCCAAGTCTGATAGTTCCTCGGGTAGGTGGGATATTCGAAAACACATGATCTCATATTTTACTCTATGTATACCCTTCATCCAAATTATAGGGGTACCATCAGGTTTACAACTGGTCGTATATTATTGGTAGTTCATGACATTTTTCTTAAGGCTAACATCTGTCTACCCTCTTCTCCTTCAATCTAATGGTTCTATTTTCGATACTACCTGAAGTTCTCAGCTATCACTTCATTCTCATGTTTGAGCCTAGCAATCAATGTCTAGCAATCTACCTATCTGTTTTTGCTTAGTCCTGATCATTATCTAGAGGTGGAAACAATATTTAGGTCGGTCGGTAACTAGGATTAACTACTATGATTTGCTATCCTAGGTACTATCTATATCTGAATGGGTAACTTGGTGGTCTAAAGATGACGCTTCTCTTCCCGTAGTCTAGTATAGCATTTGTACTGGTTTAATCAATCCATGCCTAAGAGAACATCGAAGTTTGATATTGGAAGTACCAAGAATCGCGTCCTCATTACTCTATTATACATGACTACTAGCATGCTTTAGTAATGTTGGTAACTGGAACAATGCCTCCTCTGGTAAAAGTGGCTATTTGCATGGCTACGAAACTACTAAATATGATGACAGTGTAGCTCTAGAATCAAACAATGCGGTTTGTAGGCAATAATGTAACTATAATGGTACCTGAAATGGTTTCACCTTCCGGTTCTTCTATAACTGCAGCTAGTGCAAAGGCCTGCTTATGCCTTTGTCTTTCGGTTTGTTGTCTGGCTAGATAGTACTGCGATTCCTGAGTGGCCAAGGGTGGTCCCCTCTAAAATCTTCCAGATGCTGGAGAATGCTGAACTCTAGTAGGGGGTTGCATTTTCTGGGCTGGTGCTGCTGGTCCTTGCCCGTTCTGGAGTGCTGCTTCTCTGTGTTGTGGGCAGTCTCTGGCCCTATGTTGATTGTCTCCACATATCAGGCATAGTCTATACTTCCTTCGGCAGTTTTTGGCATAATGTCCTTTCCTGCCACAATAGTGACAAGTCGGAAGTTCCTTGTATTGATATGGCCCTGTCTTGTGTTGTGCCTGATTTTCCGGGTGACGGATTGATCCTCCTGCTCCGGTCTGGTCTCGGGCTGATATGGTTGGATTTGAGCATCTTACTTCTCGGCCAATGGCTTCTTGTATCCTTGCCTCTGAAAGAACTTCCTCGTAGGAAATCCTCGACTGTGCCGTGGTATGCCCTTGGAGCTCGAGGGTAAGGCCATGATAAAATTTCAGGGCCTTCTCCAGCTCGTTAGGTATTAGGATGGCACCGAATTGACTTAGTCGACTGAACTCTGCGTCGTAGGCGTCGACGGTCATATTTCCTTGTTCCAAATGCAGGAACTGGGAGTACAGATCATCTCTAACCGTGGCTGGAAAGTATTTTGCCTTGAAGTATTCCAGAAATTGCTCCCAAGTATGATTCTTGCCGGTGCTGCGCTCGATGGAGTCCCACCAGTGATGGGCGTTGCCTTTTAGTTGGGCCCTTACTGCGGTCATCCATAGGTCGGGATGAATCTGTGAACCTTCCAGCAGTATTTCCGTGTTGGAGATCCAGTCTGAGATCTCTTCCGGAGTTTCGTTGCCAGAAAAGTTTCTCGGGCTCATTCGGCGAAAGCCTTGAACAGTGTTAGGGGGTTGGACAGGTGCTAGTGCCGGGGCAGTTGTCATCTCCAGAGCTGTTATCAAGGTCTGTCTCAGGGCTTCAGTTTGTTGCTACTGAGCCTGTCTCAGGGCTTCAGTCTGTTGCCACTGAGCCTGAAACAGGGTTTGGAAATATTGGAACATCTGGGTTTGTCCCTCAAGCTGTGGCATCAGGGCTGAGAGGGCTGGAGGTGGAGGCAAAGGTGTCTCCGCCTGCGGTGTTGGTTCTTGGAAAGTTTGCCCTTCTAGCTGGGCTGGGGTTGTCTCCTGGGTAGGGTCCTGGGGAAGGTACGGGGTTGTTGGATTGACCAGCATCCTTCTTGGGGATTGGTCTCTCGGAAGGGTTGGAGTCCTTTGGACATCTGGCGATGGGTCTGTTGCTTGGTCAACCCCATCATTAGCGTGTCCGCTGGGTATGTCCATATTTCTGAAGAAGATAAAATAATTTAGAAAAGTACAAAGAAAAAATAATAATAATCAAGCAGGATGCAAGAATCTTAGAATGAGTCATAGTGGATGAGACCTAGTATTCCTATCTTATAGCAGGTTTGCTGAGCATGATATCATGCTACTAGCAATTTAACTTGACCTGCATGGGCCACCACTAATACCATGTCACGCCCCAGTCCCAAAAATATACGGAACTAGGCCACGTGGCATTGGCCAGCTGACACGTCACTAGGGGATTTCCCAATTTAATGGACCCAAAGTGATGTGCTACGCTGTCCGAAAATACTACGAGTCTAAATACAGGTAAATCTATCTCATCCACAGGAATATCATGAAATATGGGAATTAGTGCTGAATATATATAAAGCTAAGTCTGAAATGTCATAATACAAATCAGACAATAACTTGTGGGAACAAACCCACTACAGAAGATAAGCAAAAGTGAAATAAGATGACTAGTGCATCGTCCTCGAAATATGTAGCTCCAACTCCAGGTGTACTCAGGCAGATTCTGATGGCATCTCCTCTAACTCCTTCTCAGAGGCATATCCAGTCTCCTGTCCAGCTCCATGTACTGTGGGGTAGAGTGTCTCATATAAACCTGGCAGGGAACCAGGTCCTCAGTGGGACGTAACAAGATACATAAAAATAACATGCCATGTATGTAAATACTGAATAAATAAATACAGGGTGCTAACCATCTAAGTGAATGCAATTTGAGATAACCTAGTACGTATGAGAAAGTGTGGCTAGACATATGCTGACGTAATTCACCAATCCGTAGTGACTGGCTAGTATATGCCACATATGCCCCCGTTCAAGGGCACTATACAATTTTCCATCTACGATGAGAATGGTCACATGAATATATATATAACATCCGTATCACTCCGTCGAGTGCAGCATCGGGATAAAGAGGTGGGTGTTCGGGTGAAGGGGGAGGGGAGTATATATAGGAATTTAGGGTTGGGTAGTTTTGTAAATAGTTCAAATGTTTAAGGGTAATTTAGTAAATAATTCAATAAATATCTAATTCAGATATTTTAGGGTATTAATATGATATTTTGAGGTGGGCCCCATGCCACGTGTCCAGTGCACGTTCACTGGCCAGTAGGAGGGTGCCACCTCGCGTTGTAATTTACAGAAAAACTCCTGTAATTCTGTAAATTACAGAAAAGTCCTAAAATTGGAAAATTGCGCAATTATGCAATTTGTCTGATTAAAAACACTGATTCCTAAAAATACCAAATTGCACAGAAATGAGGGGGACAGCTGGGGGAGTGCTTTGGGATGTGTGGGGGTGAGTCTGGGCAGGGGCAGGGTCAGGTTCTTTGGGTGATACGGGTCACCATATTTATTATTTAATAAATACTGTGTACGGTGTTCACTAATTATTTAGAGGCAGGTAGGGTCATAATTTTTCTACGGTGTCAATACACTAATTGTAGTATATTCAGTCTAGAATATTATCGTATTTTTGTTTGGGCAAAACAGGTGCCTACTGGTCCTCAAATCTCTAGGGGTACAGAGATGGATAAAGAGCAGAAAATTAAATAGGAATTAAATACGAACTTTTGTAACGATATTTGTGCGTCTCAAACGAGGCTAAAAATAAAGCATCTGGGAGTTGCACAAAATTCAGGAAAATAGTCTAACATGTCTAGGACAGGTATGTGAACTTTGTTTGGGAATTACAGCTAGTGTAATGCTTTAATTAATTGTGTAATGGACTGGTGCACAATCAATAGGATATAAATAAATGCAATAAATTCTAATTTGCTAAAAATAATTTTTAAATAGTGAAATCTGGTCGAGGGAGTTTACAGCTTGGGTTTGGGGGTTCCTCGCCGGAGCTGGGCGGCGCTGAGGCGGGGGAGGCCGGCCGGGGCTAGGGCGGAGCCGGCCGGAGGCGATGCGGCGAGGCGGCGCGGCTAGGGCGGCACCGCGGCGTGCGGCGGAGGGGGTTTAGGGTAGCTGCCGGAGAGGGGGAAGACCTAGGGTTTTATAGGCGGAGCCGCGGGGGGGTCGAGGCCGGGAAGGGCGGAGGCGAGGGGGTCGTGGACGCTGGCAGCGCCGGGAGAAGCGGTCTGGGCGGCGCGTGGCCGAGCGGGCGGCCGGAGCGCCGGGAGACGCGGGCTGAACGTGGGTGAGGGGAAGCGGGTCGGGCCCACTGGCGGGTTCGGGTCTGACCGACCCGACCCGACCCGATAGCCCAGGGCCGGGCTTTGGGCCGGTGGTTTGGGTTGGGCCGTGGGCCGAATTGGGCCGGGTTTTATTTATTAAAAATAAATAACTAAATAATTAAATAATTAAATAAATAATTATTGTTTAGGTGTTTAAAAATAGGTCCGGGGCCCAATAAATTCTAAAAAATTATCCTAAGTCCAGTTTTTCATTTTACACCCAAAAATATTATTTTCATAATATTTTAATATTATTTATTATTAATTAAAAATCATTTAATTATTAAAACCCTTATTTTAATTACAGAAAATTCCCAGAAAATTCCAAAAAATTCCAGAAAATTGTGAAAAATCCAAATTTAAAAATTCTTGAAAAATCAGGGGGTTTACAATCTACTCCCTTAAGAGAATTGCGTCCTCGCAATCAAAGAATAACCAGTCAACAGAGATGACGCGGTCGCAAGCACTGTTCGAAAACACATCACAAGATACTTAGGAAAATACCGTTTCCCTAAGAATGAAAGTTATGCACTTTCCAGAGCTAAAGCAAAAGAACTACAAATTCTAGAAAACAAGGTTATTATTAACAAGTTGTAAATTACTAGGTTGGGGCTGAGGTCACGAACCACTAGGCACGAGCTAAAACAAGACCAGAAACGGATAACTACGAATCACTTACGCGTATTAGCGTCCTCTACAGTCATCGCATAAGCTTGTCCGCGTGCTTGCAATCGATTCCTCTGTTGCTGCTGAGCCTGCTGGAAGAGTGCTGCTTGTGGTATCAAAGGTGGCCTCGGCTGATACCCTCCTGGAGTTGGTGGTACGACTCTTTCAACTCCCGTTTGCGGTGCTCCCATTGCTGGACAGGCTGGCCTCGGCACTGGTAAAGCTTCTTGATGCATCATCAGTGTTTCTCCTTGATATGCTGTGCAATTTCTGGCTAAGTGGTGTCTGGATCCGTAAATTAAGCACGTTCCTAGCTTGCGTCTGCATTCTCTTTCAATATGGCCTATCTTTCCACAGTAGTAATAAGTAGGAAGGAATGAGACTCCTGGTGCTGCTCTCGGGGATGGATTTATCTGTTGACGCTTTGCAGACTCCTCTTGTGCTGCTCTGGTTGGTGCGGATATGGAAGGCCGCTTCAGGTTGGTCTCTCTCCTGACGACGCGTTCCATGCGTCGGGCTGCAGCGAGGACGTCCGAGTAAGAAGTAGGTGCAACGGATCCGATCAGTCTCTGTAGCTCGAAGTTCAGTCCGTCGAAGAACTTCTCAGCCTTCTCTTCTTTTGTCGGGATCAGGGTTGGGGCGAAGCGACTTAGACGAATGAACTCAGTGTTGTATTCTTCCACTGTCATACTGTCCTGATTGAGGCAATTGAACTTGTCCCGAAGTTCTGATCGAGCGGTCGCCGGAATATACATCTCCTGGAAGAGTCTGGAGAACTCCTCCCAAGTAACTCGGTCTGGTCCGAGCCGTGTCTCCTCAGATAGCCACCAGTGATGAGCATTGTCCGTCAACTGCATTCTGACGGCAGTCATCCAACGTTCTCTTGGAAGCTCGGCTGCTTCTAATTGATGTTGAGTGTTGGTGAGCCACTCATGAACTTCTGTGGCCTCTTCTTTGCCTGAGAAGGTACGGGGCTTCAGTTGGCGGAAGTCAGTGATAGAGCCCGTCGTTGGCCGTCGTGCTGGGAGGTTGGCCTGCTCCAGTGCAGTCACTATGCTGTTCCTCAAGTAATCAGCCTCGCGACGCTGAGCCTCGTGGGACTTGTTGCTGAGCTTGTATCATCGCGTAGATCAGTTGGAATATCTGTTGCCCGTCAATCGGCTGTCCTGGTGGGAGTACGGGCATTGGTGGAACGAACTGCGACGGAGGTGGGAGGTCATCACGCCGGAATCTGGAGGTAGGTTGACCTGCCTGATGGCTCTGTTGAGCTGATTGAACTCCACCGACTGGTGTCACTTCATCGTCATAGGTGACACCTATAGCTGGTGGTGTTCCTGCGGGAGTCTCGTCGCCTGCTGGTGAATCCATTGCCCTGGATCCAAAATAAACAATAAGAGGTGCACAGGAATCAAGGCAGGATGCAAGTAAATTTTGAAGCCGATATAGAGATCAAGAATGATTCAAGCAAGTGGATGAGATCCTAAAACTTATCCTATTTTATTGCAGGCATGTTCGGTCCCTAAGTTGAGGCCGAACAATTTAGTCGTTGACCTGCATGGGCCACCAAAAAAATCATGTCACGCCCCAGTCCCAAAATATCGAGGGACTGGACACGTGGCAATAGCCAGCAGCACACACCGATGGACAACCTAATTTAATGGATCCATCAGGGCATGCTTAAGCTGTAGTCTAACAATAAAGGGAACCAATCATAAAGGTCACAGGTTATTCTAATCTCATCCACAACAGATAATCACAGATTAAATGCCAGAAATAATGCAATAGAATAAATAAGCAAATCTTAAATAAGTGTCTCGGGGAACAATCCGAGAATATGTCTGGTACATCAAAGCAAATAGACAGGAAATAAGGGAACTGGAAATAGAAACAGAAATAACCGACTGTAACCAGCCAATGCTCAGGAGAAGTCCTCTGGTACGATCTCGTCCTCGGGTTCTGGCACAGCTCCTGGAAGTGCTCCTGTACGGTATATCTCTGGATGGATCTCTTCGGCTATACCTGGGGACATAATCCGGATCCAGGTCCTCAGGGGACATAGCAAGGTACAAGAAAGCTCAAGCCATAATCATGCAGTGCAGGAAATAAATGAAACAATAGGGTAAACTATGTAACCAGCTAAGTGATAAATGCAAGTTGAGAGCATCACTAGAACTCAGACTGAGCCACTTGTGTCGGGGAGCCGGTAGCAATAATATCACTAATATAGTGCCTAGCTCTGATACAGAGTCTGAGGCCTCACAATAAATATAACACTAATAGAGTGCCTAGCTCTAATATAGAGTCTGAGGCCTCGCCAGAATATATATATATATATATATATATATATATATATATATATATATATATATATATCAGCCTGTAGCCTGTGTGTCTCTCCCCACCCAATGTAATCACACGTCTCATGTCCATGACACGCACAATCATATCTAATGCAGCAAGTCATATAATGTCTATGAATATAATGTCTATGTCATAAAACCTGTATCCTATACAGAATCACCATGAATATCTCAGGAAGATTCTGTCTCATGAATAGTGTCAAGTGTTCTGGGTTATGATGTACTTGATAAGACAAGTACGAGAAATATCGGGTCTCGGTATCCATGTCTATGTGACGTTACACAACTCCGCGTACGGGGTTGGCACCCGACTATAATCGGACGTTAAGCACGTCACACGGTCCTAGGTCAAGCATGCACAAATATATATATATATAGTCAAAGGAATAAATAACAAGAACTGCAAGTTTTGGCGAGGTACACTTGCCTGAGGTTCTGGTTCCAATTGCTGCTCTGACTTCAACTGGAATTGCAGGCGGTACTCCGATTGCTGAAATAAAGATCACCATCAGATCCAGAAAATATCAATCAGCTAGAAACGCCTGTCCTTGGGTCCAATTTGGAGACAAGGACAAAAATGACAAATTTGGGTCAAAACGGGGTCCACATGTGGGCCCGCTTTGCACCGAAAAACGTGCTAGGGTCAAAGGTCTCCAAATTCACCAAACTTAGTGTCAACAGGTTAGGAACGATGATACAAACCCAACGGAACTTGCAAAATTGGATTCCGATGAGCCGATCACAAAATCGCCCGTCGAGCGGGGCCTGTGGGGCCCACGACACGCGATTTCGTCAACGTTCTCAGAATCGAACCAAACTTGGGTCACAAGACCAGCGTATCGCTACGAGTCCGATGGCACAAGTTTCGTTTCAATCCGACGTGTGCACACTAAGTTAGGGCACGATTCAAAAAAGTCGGATACGGGGCGTTGTCCACGGATACGCGTTGATTCCGGTGTGCACGCTCACCCGAATCGACTTCTGTAAAATCCTACACATCCGTATCAATGACGCGCACGTATCTGTGAAGACCGTGCGTGATCGAGTCATCCCGTTTGGCGGGGTGTACCCAGTTCCGGGGTGAATCGGGGCGTTGTTTTTCCTGTTTTTGGATCACGGTTCGCGATCGCCACAGGACGCGATGTCCCGAGCGGGTTGCACGGGAAACGAGAGGGTCATGCAGGCTTCACGATGCAAAAGACAGAATCGAAAATGGGGCTACGAGGAGAAAGATATGAGTACCTGAACAGGGCTTGAAAATTGGGGCTTCAGCGTGTCCGACACGACACAGGACACTGTGTCCCGTGTCCGTGTCCGGCTGACACGAGGCTAGGGTTAGTGTCATGCCCCGGTCTCCCGCAGGCAATCGTCCGTTCCCGCTAGGCGGAAATCACCCTCGCCAGCGCTCCGGCGGAACGATCGCTTAACCCATCCGGGCGTGATACCGCACGAGCGTGAGCCACGCCCGTGCAAGGCCATGGTTCACTGGCTGGCGGTTAGAGTTCTAAGCCACAGAGTCGCACAGATTGTCCGAGTGCAGTGGAGTCATGAACGCATAGGCGATCGATAACAGGTTCACTGAGTTGACAAATATAGCGGAAGCATTGAAACACAAGTTGAAGTAAAGCAAGCTCTTTTTATTGATATGAACAAGTGTTACAGGCGGCGTATAGCCGAGATTACAAGTCGCTCAAGCCTCTCTCTCTGAAACAGTAAAAGCGTGCCAAGTGGCTACAACTGTGGAATGAATATACAGGCGATGGTCAGGCGATGTTCACAACTTATGTCTTGTATATGTGCTTCAGTCCCGGACGCACCGTTGCAAGGCTTCAGAGGGAACTCCTGGCCTTAGCACGCACGTTGGAGGCGTCCGCACCGAACGAGGTTCTCCCACACCCTGCATATAAACTGGTGGATTATCAGTACATTGAATGCACTGGTGGGGAAGCTACTCGCCCGCTCGACAAATCCAAACACGTAAAACAGGTTCCGTGCACAACTATTAAGTTGTCTTTCTAATTGCCTTAGGATCAGTTTCATGCAAACATTGAATAGCTTAACGTGTCGGACAGTGCACCGTGCGATGTTTGAGGAAACACGGCGAGACTTACCAACTTACCATTTCTCCTTCCCTGTCCAAGGCAAACATGATTAATTCAAGCACGGGCAAGCATAAACATTCAGGAGGCATAGAATATGCAACAAGAGTATTTATTTCAAGTTCGTTCAGGTCTTTAGTTGCTCTTGATGCGATACAGTGCCTCGCACGCGGATAGCCGCTAAGCGAGGATGAATTGTTTATCTTTCGTTTACACGCAAGCATGCCACAGGTTAAATACACACGATAAACACACGATGCATTGCAAGCCATATTCACACGATAATCACACGAGGCATTGCAAGCATATACACACTATGATCACTGGCTGATGCCATAATGGACTAGTCAAGGACGTGAATAACATGCAACGAGAAAACACGAGGAGCTCATAAAACACGATGCGTTGCAAGTTACCCAGTCCGCACACGATTGACTATAAACACGAAGTCTGCCCGGATCGGATCGGTGCCAGTGCCCCAGCACCGTCCGCAGAACTTATATCCTTGTGCACAAGTTGTCCATGATCGAACACGATTATTAATTTACACACGAGCACACGAAAAGCAGTAATGCATGATTCATTTTAGCTATTGGATATGCACAGTCTCCTGGGCTGCTGTAAGCCCGCACAGGAGGGAGACTTGCAGGGAGATCCGAATACCTAAATGAGTCTTGCCACTGGAGTATGATTCATTTAGCTATTGGATATGCACAGTCTCCTGGGCTGCTGTAAGCCCGCACAGGAGGGAGACTTGCAGGGAGATCCAAATACCTGAATGAGTCTTGCCACAGGAGTATGATTCTTTACTTGACATGATGCAGTCTCCTGAATCGGGAACTGCCTTGGCGACCTAACGGTCCCGGATACTTGCAGGGTTATTCAGGCACGGAACGACTACGTAGTAGTCTCCCGAGGTTTGGATGAAAACACGGTAACATTCAAGCAGACAAGCATGCGTTTCTAAGGAACATAAGTAGGCACGTTGCTCGGACCCGAAGGTAAGCCGAGAGTTGAAACCGTTAAGGGAATTAGCATGCGAGGGTCTGAATATAAGCAGTATTTCATTTCCATGTTCTAGCAAGCAATATGAGTTGGGATTATTCCCTTAGCTAGGTGCGTTGGATTCATTAGCATGCAGGGGGTGATTCACCTAGCGACTAGCATATAACATTCCAGATTTTTATGTGTGCTGGCTAAGCAAAGACAAGTTCATCGTAGCCACCCACCTTAGCGATGATTCGCCTCGGTAGAGCGATACGTCTGAGCGAGCCTCTGAAAGTCCAAGCCGGATTCCTGTAGGGACAAGTCTGGATATCCTTTGCTTCTTGATCGAGGCAAAGCGGGTCGGGACAGTTGCACTTTTGCCGATTGAGTCGGCAGTCCGCTTGAGCGGAACGGGGTGTTACATCCTACCCAACTTAGAAAAAGTCTCGTCCTCGAGACTTACTAAGGACAAGCAAAAATCTAGGGTTGAGGCAATCCTAGACAAGTCGTTGTACTTGTTCGTTTGGATATTCACTTGCACAAGCTTCGAAATCAGCATACCGCTTAGACTGGATCGTGCGCACTTTCGAAGGGCCCCTCTAGCGTGAACACGTCAACCAGCTTAGTGATAGCGAAGTCTCAGCACTCGAGTTTCACCTTTTCTTAAGTCTTGGATGGTGCACTAGTTCAAGGCGTCCCTCGAATAGATGTATTCAACCAAACTTAGGGTTAGTAAAAATCGGACAAGCTACTAGCGATACACTCGATGAGTCCGCACAGGTTGGCACAAAGGCCACTCGCAGCATACAACCAGACAAGCAAGCATAACATTCAAAACGCATTTTGAAAGTATTTAGACTTATTGTTGGAACATCCCATCGAGGCATTGAGAGAGAGCGTGCACATAACCCACGAACGAGCTTTCGAAACAGAGATATCGAATTGAGGACAAAGGCGTAGAAGCCAGGTTCTGATACCAACCTGTCACGCCCCGGTCTCCCGCAGGCAATCGGTCGTTCCCGCTAGGCGGGAATCACCCTCGCCAGCGCTCCCGCGGAACGATCGCTTAACCCATCCGGGCGTGATGCCGCACGAGCGTGAGCCACGCCCGTGCAAGGCCATGGTTCACTGGCTGGCGGTTAGAGTTCTAAGCCACAGAGTCGCACAGATTGTCCGAGTGCAGCGGAGTCATGAACGCATAGGCGATCGATAACAGGTTCACTGAGTTGACAAATATAGCGGAAGCATTGAAACACAAGTTGAAGTAAAGCAAGCTCTTTTTATTGATATGAACAAGTGTTACAGGCGGCGTATAGCCGAGATTACAAGTCGCTCAAGCCTCTCTCTCTGAAACAGTAAAAGCGTGCCAAGTGGCTACAACTGTGGAATGAATATACAGGCGATGGTCAGGCGATGTTCACAACTTATGTCTTGTATATGTGCTTCAGTCCCGGACGCACCATTGCAAGGCTTCAGAGGGAACTCCTAGCCTTAGCACGCACGTTGGAGGCGTCCGCACCGAACGAGGTTCTCCCGTACCCTGCATACAAACTGGTGGATTATCAGTACATTGAATGCACTGGTGGGGAAGCTACTCGCCCGCTCGACAAATCCAAACACGTAAAACAGGTTCCGTGCACAACTATTAAGTTGTCTTTCTAATTGCCTTAGGATCAGTTTCATGCAAACATTGAATAGCTTAACGTGTCGGGCAGTACGCCGTGCGATGTTTGAGGAAACACGGCGAGACTTACCAACTTACCATTTCTCTTTCCCTGTCCAAGGCAAACATGATTAATTCAAGCACGGGCAAGCATAAATATTCAGGAGGCATAGAATATGCAACAAGAGTATTTATTTTAAGTTCGTTCAGGTGTTTAGTTGCTCTTGATGCGATACAGTGCCTCGCACGCGGATAGCCGCTAAGCGAGGATGAATTGTTTATCTTTCGTTTACACGCAAGCATGCCACAGGTTAAATACACACGATAAACACACGATGCATTGCAAGCCATATTCACACGATAATCACAGGAGGCATTGCAAGCATATACACACTATGATCACTGGCTGATGCCATAATGGACTAGTCAAGGACGTGAATAACATGCAACGAGAAAACACGAGGAGCTCATAAAACATGATGCGTTGCAAGTTACCCAGTCCGCACACGATTGACTATAAAGACGAAGTCTGCCCGGATCGGATCGGTGCCAGTGCCCCAGCACCGTCCGCAGAACTTATATCCTTGTGCACAAGTTGTCCATGATCGAACACGATTATTAATTTACACACGAGCACACGAAAAGCAGTAATGCATGATTCATTTTAGCTATTGGATATGCACAGTCTCCTGGGCTGCTGTAAGCCCACACAGGAGGAAGACTTGCAGGGAGATCCGAATACCTAAATGAGTCTTGCCACTGGAGTATGATTCATTTAGCTATTGGATATGCACAGTCTCCTGGGCTGCTGTAAGCCCGCACAGGAGGGAGACTTGCAGGGAGATCCAAATACCTGAATGAGTCTTGCCACAGGAGTATGATTCTTTACTTGACATGATGCAGTCTCCTGAATCGGGAACTGCCTTGGCGACCTAACGGTCCCGGATACTTGCAGGGTTATTCAGGCACGGAACGACTACGTAGTAGTCTCCCGAGGTTTGGATGAAAATACGGTAACATTCAAGCAGACAAGCATGCGTTTCTAAGGAACATAAGCAGGCACGTTGCTCGGACCCGAAGGTAAGCCGAGAGTTGAAACCGTTAAGGGAATTAGCATGCGAGGGTCTGAATATAAGCAGTATTTCATTTCCATGTTCTAGCAAGCAATATGAGTTGGGATTATTCCCTTAGCTAGGTGCGTTGGATTCATTAGCATGCAGGGGGTGATTCACCTAGCGACTAGCATATAACATTCCAAATTTTTATGTGTGCTGGCTAAGCAAAGACAAGTTCATCGTAGCCACCCACCTTAGCGATGATTCGTCTCGGTAGAGCGATACGTCTGAGCGAGCCTCTGAAAGTCCAAGCCGGATTCCTGTAGGGACAAGTCTGGATATCCTTTGCTTCTTGATCGAGGCAAAGCGGGTCGGGACAGTTGCACTTTTGCCGATTGAGTCGGCAGTCCGCTTGAGCAGAACGGGGTGTTACAGTTAGGGCTTGGGTTTGGGGGTTCCTCGCCGGAGCTGGGCGGCGCTGAGGCGGGGGAGGCCGGCCGGGGCTAGGGCGGAGCCGGCCGGAGGCGATGCGGCGAGGCGGCGCTGGGGCGAGGCGGCGCTGGGGCGAGGCGGCGCGGCTGGGGCGGCACCGCGGCGTGCGGCGGAGGGGGTTTAGGGTAGATGCCGGAGAGGGGGAAGACCTAGGGTTTTATAGGCGGAGCCGCGGGGGGGTCGAGGCCGGGAAGGGCGGAGGCGAGGGGGTTGTGGCCGCTGGCAGCGTCGGGAGAAGCGGGCGGGCGGCGCGTGGCCGAGCGGGCGGCCGGAGCGCCGGGAGACGCGGGCTGAACGTGGGTTAGGGGAAGCGGGTCGGGCCCGCGGGCGGGTTCGGGTCTGACCGACCCGACCCGACCCGATAGCCCAACGGACCGGGCTTTGGGCCGGTGGTTTGGGTTGGGCCGTGGGCCGAATTGGGCCGGGTTTTATTTATTAAAAATAAATAACTAAATAATTAAATAATTAAATAAATAATTATTGTTTAGGTGTTTAAAAATAGGTTCAGGGCCCAATAAATTTCAAAAAATTACCCTAAGTCCAGTTTTTTATTTTACACTCAAAAATATTATTTTCATAATATTTTAATATTATTTATTATCAATTAAAAATTATTTAATTATTAAAACCCTGATTTTAATTACAGAAAATTTCCAGAAAATTCCAGAAAATTGTGAAAAATCCAAATTTAAAAATTCTTGAAAAATCAGGGGGTTTACAGATACCGTCTTGTGTTTCTTAGCCGCGCTCCTCAAATAGGAGGAACGGGGCGCTACACAATGTCAGCTGTCATATATTGTGGTGGACTAGAAGGTTTAGGCTGGGAGATCGCTTTAGGCAAGTATACATTGTCGATTCTATAAACTTATTTTACTTTCTGCCATTTTATTTTCCTGGAGCCTTGGTTGTTACTTTTTAGCTTAGACGTGATTTACTATAATTGTTCATCTCATAATTTTTAGCATTTTGACATTTCCGGTTTTGATTTCTGGTAAGATCTTGTTCCGTCCCCTTTTTGGTAACTCGGTAACGGATATGGTACCTGAGTTGTGACCGTGAGATTTAGTCCATATTATGATATGAGACTTACCGTTAGACTTGACTCCTTGTTAGATTTGGTTATGCTGACTTTCGGAGTTTAATTTGGGTCCCGAAAATCAGACTAAACTTTGACCTAGTTTTACCTTGTAAACCAGCATACTAGATTGTAAAATTATTCACAAAATTAAGATTTCATTCAAGATTATTACGTGTCAAACTAAGAGTCAGAATTACCATGGATGTTTATAAATTTATTCACAAAATAGTTTTAAGTTGCATAAAAATAACACATAATGATACTCGAGTAAAAAAGTAAACATATAACATAGTTTTCGTGGATAAAAAAAATAAATCCAATAATGATAATAATAATAATAATAATAATAATAAACACATGATAATACCTTCATCTGTCCTTGTCAATATCCATCCCAACGCACGTTCCGACCACACTTTACTTAGCGTATCAGCTGACAAAAGTTAGAAGCCTACAAAACTTTGATTTTGTCAATTTCATGAATTTAAGATGGCGCAATAACCGGAAAGCATGTGATCCTAACATGCTATGTGTCAGAGCCATATATACTTCACTTACGTGTGCAAATTGGAAACTATAGTCATGGGATTATAAACTTCCAAATATTTATAGAATTTTTATTTCATACATACCCTTTTCTTTATTTTTTTCACAGGTGCAGTACAAGAACTTCATGGACGAGTAGGAGTTAGCATTATTCAGTTTTGGATCGAAAGAATCGAATAAAAAATTCGGTTCGATTTCAATTTTAAAAATGCTAAATATTTTTATTCGATTTCGATTTTGAATTTCGATTTCGGTTCAAAAACCAAAAATCGAATAAAATTTATACATTTATACAAATATTCTTATTCTATGTTTATTTTGTGATTAAAAATATGTATATTAAAGAAAACAACAATATATATATATATATATATATATATATATATATATATATTGAAATTTAACTTTGGACACAATTTTAAAATACAACAAATATGTGTATAAAATTAAAACTTTTAATATAATTATCCACGATTCCAACTTTAGGTTCGATATATTAAACAATAACAATAGTCCAACTGAACAAACCGAATAACTTATTCGGTTCGGTTTCAGTTTTGGCTAATTTCGAGTCGGTTTCGATTTTAGATTTTTAGAATTTCGATTTATTCGATTTTGACTATTTCGACTCGGTTGAAACCGAATAAACCGAATGCTCACCCCTATCGACGATTAACTTAATATCATACATATTAACATAATTATTAGTGGCACATGTACATATCATCCATCGAAATCCACCAATAAGGTATATGAAATATAAAATCAAATCTTATAATGATTTTTCACGAGAAGTGCACGAAGCTTATAAGAGTGACTTTTTCTTTTAGTATCATGATTTTTGAGTTGTAATTCCATTTGTGCTTAATTTATATTTGTTCATGTAGGAAACAGACTTAAGGATATTGATATGTTTAATGTTAAATTTATACATTCTTTTTAAATTTATTTCTAGATGAATCAATAAAAATGGTGTTTTAAATTTGAAAATACATCTCCGGAGGCGGAAAGAGTAGCTCTACGATTGGCTATCGAGCTCTACGAGAGTATACAAAACGCAAACATCATCGTTGAGGACGATTGCAAAATCTTAATAGATTCCATCGTGCACAAGAAAACATACGTTTTGTGGCGAACACACCATGCTATAGAATTAGAAAGCCGAGATGTGCTCAACCTCTGTAACTGTAGTTTCTTTGCCTACATTCGAAGAATGTCAATACAGTTGCGCATTCTTTGACGCGGGCATTGTTGACTATGTGTTCTCACACATAGATAGCAATCCCAAGTTCCTCAAGACATGCTCTTGATCCACCTTTTCCTCAACCTATTCTTCCTCTTGAACTATTCCTAGCCACTTGTTTTTCATGTTGGCTCCTTCATGGGAGGATGACTCATGGATTGTTGCTAATATTTAGCCTTTAGTTGAGGTTGATAAACCTATTTATACCACCCTCCTCTCAATTGATAAGTTAGAGATATATAGAAAAAAAGCCTTCAAAAGTGCACTCTTCCTTTGGTCCAAAAATCAAAAGCAAACATTTGTTCCACCTCCACTCGTCCGTATTTCGTTCTGGGCAAGGCTAAGTTCGGGTCGCATCTCTCGAAGTTGTGTGCGACAACGAGAAGCCGGTAGTACTGGGGGTTTTACCACTGGGAGCATCTGAGAACAGTCTGCACATAGACCTCGGATCAACTCTTAGGGCAGTGCGTTCAGCACGACTTTCCCATAGGCCGGTAACTCTGAACTCATTTTTATTTTAGTTGCATAATTGCTGAAAGAAACAGAAAGAAGATTTAACTATTGCTAACAATCTAAGAGTTGAACCTAGTGAAACACTTGTCGTTTAGTTTACTGTTGTTCAAAATAATTTTGTTCAACGAGTTTTTTCACAACTTGTTGTTATCATTATATTTTGCATTTGTTAGTATTAACAAATCTTCACACTGTTGTAAAACAAGCAGTGGACCTATTTTGAACATACTGGTTTCCAAATCTTCTTTCTCAAGATTGCATTTATAAAATATCTTTATTTGTCAGCAAAGTCTGATTTTCCATAAACTTGCTTTTTGATTACTATCATATTAGTGTTGCATAAGAGAATTGTTAACGTGGCCTAACTGTTAAATAGTTTAGCACTATCAGCAAATATCTTTAACACTGTTAACGTGTCCGTGTTAAAGTTGTTACTTCTAATACTTAGCAAATTGGTTGGAAAGTGCTAATACACGGATAATTTTTTTTTTTAATACACTGTTAACGATTTTGTTAGAACAACATTAATTGCTTACTTAACAATTTCAAGACTATTACATAACAAAGTGTTGTTAACTAAAGTTCCTTTGTTCATTGTTGAAAAAATTTAAAATTAAAAAAAAAAAAAAGGAAGGAAAAATTGTTGAACATTTAGTGCTACAAATTAACAAAACTGCTTGTTCATTATTTAGATCAATACAGTTGTTGTTGCTTGCTGCTTTAAGAATTAGAGTATATAAATCATTGTCAGCTTTAATTATTGATCAGTATATTCTATTTAATATAGTTTAATTATTCTGTTGGAACATAGAACCTAACTTTTACTCCTGTGTCATTAAATTTTCTTTTGATACATTCAATATTTTTTAAGTTTAAGGAATTAGTTTATTGACCTTGCAAATTCTTTTAAATCTAAAGTTCTAAAAAGTAGAGATAAGCTTGGGAACAAACTGAAAGGGTCCTTCTGTCAAACGGGTGTAAACAGCCCTAAGCGACACGGTATTTAAGTGTCTTCGGACCACCGCTAGCTGGGAACCGGCCCTTAAAGCTAACCCAAGTTAATCAAAACTTGATAGAATAAAGATTTATTAAGGTTGATCAGCAAGATCACTGAACTAGTATTTTTAGAGCCTCAGGCACCCTCATTGAGTAGCAACACTATTCTTGCAGACTTTAGACTGCCTTACTAGTTACCATGACTGGCAAAGACGAGATTTCGACTGCTAAGCCAGCTAAGTTTGATGGCACTCACTTCAAGAGGTGGCAGAGTCAGATCAAATTTTGGCTCACCACTTTAGGATTGATCTCAGCAATTGATGGGTCCACACCCATCTCAAATGATTCTGATGACACTGAGTCTGACGTAGGAGTGTCTAAACCCTCTAGCTCCTCAAAACCAAAAACTCCTAAGGAAATAGACTTTCATTGCTTCCATCGAATTCTAAGCGCTTTATCTGATTCTCTTTATGATATATTCTTAGAATATAAGAGCGCTAAAGAACTTTGGGATGCTTTGGAAGATGAATATGGCTGTGATGATGCTGGAATTGAAAGATTCAATTCTTCCTCATTTAATAGGTACTTTATGGTAGATAATAAACCAATGAATGAACAGATCCATGAATTCCAAGAATATATGAGGCATATCCAAGCCAAAGGCTCAACCTTTTCTACTGAATATAAGATAGCTTGCCTGATAGATAAACTTCCCCCTTCTTGGTCTGATGTTAAAAATGAGCTTATTCATACACAAGGTGACCTTACCTTTGCTCAAGTCTTAAAGAAAATTAGAATAGAAGAAGAAATTAGGCTAAGGTCTAATCCCAAGACTGAGTCTAAGGCTAAGGTAAACCTAGTAGAAACATCCCAAGGAAAACCCAAGTCTAATAATCCTCACAAACCCAAGAAAAACTTCTTCAAGAAGAAGAAGAACTTTCACCCTCATCATCAGAACCATCAACACCAGCAAAACCATAGACCTAGAAATTTCAGTCAGACTCAGGATCAACAGAAATTTTGTTTGGTGTGTGGGAGAACAAATCATCTATCCTTCAACTGTTTCCAAAGAAAGAAGGAACCTATCAAAACTCCTTATAAGGGGAAAGGTCCATCCAAACCAGAAGCTAACATGATTCTGAATGGGCCTACCAGTTCCTTCAGGTCTGTGACTTATCAACCTTTAGTTAATATTTCTTTCCATTCTGATGACTGGTGGTTGGATTCTGGAGCTAATGTTCATGTTTCATTTGATCGCTCATGTTTTTCAAACTATCAGGAATCATGTGGAGGAGGCATAACCCTAGGAGATGGCTCTTCGGCACAGATTGTAGGAAAAGGAAGAATAGATCTAAAGATGACATCAGGAAAAATTCTGCCTCTTCATTATGTTCTTCATGTGCCGTCAGTTAGAAAAAATTTAGTTAGTGGATCCCTTCTTGTAGCATCTGGATACAAGATTGTAATGGAAGCCAATAAAGTTGTATTTTCCAAGAATGAGTCCTTTGTTGGAAAAGGATTTGTAAAGGATGGTCTTTTTATTCTCAGTACTATAAACAAAGTGTCAGATCATTCTCTTGTTGTTTCCAATGTAGAATCTTCAAATGTTTGGCATGATAGACTAGGTCATGTGAATCTAGGTTCCCTTAGAAGGATGATGAACTTAGATCTTATTCCCAAGTCTCCTGTAAATAATAAACACAAATGTGAGATTTGTGTTCAAGCAAAACATGCTAGACTACCTTTCAAATCTGTAGAAAGGAATTCTGACCTTCTAGAACTAGTTCATAGTGATGTTTGTGATTCAAATAGAATCTTGACCCGAGGAGGTAGGAAATACTTTGTCACCTTTATAGATGATTGTTCAAAGTATTGCTACACCTACCTTCTCAAAACCAAAGATGAAGTTCTAGATAGATTCAAGGTTTATAAATCTGAAGTTGAGAACCAATTAGAGAAAAAGATCAAGATCATTAGATCTGATCGTGGCGGAGAGTATACCTCAAACGATATGACTAACTTCTGTGAAGAACACGGAATAATTCATGAGGTGACTGCTCCTTATTCACCACAATCCAACGGAGTTGCTGAAAGGAAGAATCACACTCTGTTAGACATGGTAAATGCCATGCTTCTCAGCTCAGGTGCTCCTGATAATTTATGGGGAGAAGCCTTATTAACAGCCTGTTACATCCTAAATAGGATCCCTAGTAAATCAAAGGATAAGACTCCCTATGAACTATGGAAAGGTAGAACTCCTAGAGTCTATTATCTCAAAGTGTGGGGATGTCTAGCAAAAGTAGGAATTCCTGAACCTAAAAAGAGAAAGATTGGACCTAAGACAGTAGATTCTGTGTTTATAGGATATGCCTCAGATAGCAATGCCAATAGATTTTTAGTGACTCATTCTGAAGTAAATGAAATCTCTAACAATACCATTATAGAAGCTAGAGATGCAGTTTACTTTGAGAATATATTTCCTTTTAAGAATAGAATTTTCTCCAACCCCACCAGCTCTTTTCTTGCTCCTTCTACTAGTTCCAATTTTCAGCCATATAGTTCACAACCTGAACAAGACTTAGAACCTAGAAGAAGTAAAAGAGGAAGGATTGAAAGAAACTTAGGGGAAGGTTTCTTTACTTATTTGATAGAGGGTGATCCCACAACTTACGAAGAAGCAATATCCTCTCCTGATGCACCTTTCTGGAAAGAAGCCATCAACAATGAGTACAACTCCATCATGGAGAATAGTACTTGGTATTTAGCAGACCTACCCTTAGGTAGTAAACCCATAGGTTGTAAGTGGATCTTCAAAAGAAAACTTAGAGCTGATGGTACTATAGAGAAATACAAAGCTAGATTAGTAGCCAAGGGTTTCACTCAGAAAAAGGGATTAGATTACTTTGATACCTACTCTCCTGTAGCTAGGATTGCCTCTATCAGAACACTTCTAGCTTTAGCATCCATTCATAACATGCTAATTCATCAAATGGATGTAAAAACAGTATTTTTGAATGGAGATCTAGAGGAAGAAATCTATATGGAGCAACCTGAAGGTTTTATTGCTAAAGGTCAAGAAAAGAAAGTTTGCAGATTAGTAAAATCACTTTATGGCCTAAAGCAAGCTCCCAAGCAATGGCACAGCAAATTTGATAAAGTGATTCTAGAATTTGGTTTCTTGCCAAATGAGTATGACAAATGTATATACTCTAAAAACATTGATGAAAGTTGTGTCATTTTATGCTTGTATGTAGATGACATCCTCATTTTAGGATCAAAACTTGAGTTGATAAATAATACTAAAGATTATTTATCTAGCAAGTTTGACATGAAAGACCTAGGTAAAGCCAACCTGATTCTAGGAATGCAAGTGTCTAAATCCAAAGAGGGTTATACTCTATCCTTAGTACATTCTATTGAGAAAATATTGAAAAAAATTTAGTACTTTGATAAGAAACCTGCTCCTACTCCTTTTGACAGCAGTATCATTCTCAAGAAGAATGAAGGTTCACCTGTAGAACAACATAAATACTCTCAGATGATAGATTCTCTTATGTATATAACGAATAGAACCCGACCTGATATCGCATTTACCGTTGGAAGACTGAGTAGATATACCAGTAACCCAAACCAATCACATTGGTCAGCATTAGAAAGAGTATTTAGATATCTTAAGGGTACTATAGATTATAGACTTCATTATTCTAGACACCCAGATATCATAGAAGGTTATTCAGATGCAAACTGGGTTACTGACTCACATGATGTGAAATCCACTACTGGATATGTGTTTACTCTAGGAGGAGCTGCAATCTCCTAGGGCTCATGTAAACAAACTATCATAGCTAGGAGTACAATGGATTCTGAAATGATAGCTTTGGATACTACTTGTACAGAAGCTGAATGGCTTAGAAATTTGATTATGCAAATACCTGTTGCTCATATTCCTGTTCCTGCTGTTTCTATAAATTATGATAATAAATCTGTTATAGAACTACTAAAACATGATTCTGTGAATGCTAAGATGAACAGGCACCTGCAGCTGCGCTTCAAGTCAATCAAGTGCCTATTAGGCAAATATGTGGTTCTTGACTATATAAAGTCAGAAAAGAACCTTGCAGACCACTTGACAAAGGGTCTGTCTAGGACATTGATCCTAGAATCATCGAGGGGGATAGGGTTAAGCCCATAAGTATATCACCAGCAGTGGCAACCCAACCGAGTCTGACTGGAGATCCCAAGAAGCCGGTTCAATGGGTAGAAACAAGCTGAACTTCGGTGACTATTATGGAATACTGACTCAGAGATTAAACTCTCATAAACTAATGCCCAAGTGGCTGTACGAGGTTGTACAATGATATCCTATCCCTATGGTGACAGTGTTCCGGTGTGATATGGTCAGGATGAGTTTCAAACTCTTAATAAGTCCAAGCATTATATGCAGGGTTGATACCTATCACCAACCCTTGAGGACTTACCTATATGAGAGGTCGTGAAGGCCGCGACTATGGGTCAGGGCGACCCCAGACAACTCTCATGAATATGGAAAAAGTGCGCATGGCCAATCAAAGCGCCGCCCCGATAGACCCAAGAACCTCTAGCGTACTATGTGTGATATTCTCTGAATCTGATTCAAGAAGTCTGATTCAAGGCATAGTCCATCAAGCACTTCTTCAGACAAAGACAATAGTCACTACGTGAGATTCAAGGCTGTAGTCCATCTCATCTATGCATAGTATATACTTGCCCAGAAATCCTCTATTCGCACTCCTTGTTATCTATGTTTTCAGAACTTGGTTTTGGGGGGGGGATTGTTGACTATGTGTTCTCACACATAGATAGCAATCCCAAGTTCCTCAAGACATGCTCTTGATCCACCTTTTCCTCAACCTATTCTTCCTCTTGAACTATTCCTAGCCACTTGTTTTTCATGTTGGCTCCTTCATGGGAGGATGACTCATGGATTGTTGCTAATATTTAGCCTTTAGTTGAGGTTGATAAACCTATTTATACCACCCTCCTCTCAATTGATAAGTTAGAGATATATAGAAAAAAAAAAGCCTTCAAAAGTGCACTCTTCCTTTGGTCCAAAAATCAAAAGCAAACATTTGTTCCACCTCCACTCGTCCGTGTTTCGTTCTGGGCAAGGCTAAGTTCGGGTCGCATCTCTCGAAGTTGTGTGCGACAACGAGAAGCCGGTAGTACTGGGGGTTTTACCACTGGGAGCATCTGAGAACAGTCTGCACATAGACCTCGGATCAACTCTTAGGGCAGTGCGTTCAGCACGACTTTTCCATAGGCCGGTAACTCTGAACTCATTTTTATTTTAGTTGCATAATTGCTGAAAGAAACAGAAAGAAGATTTAACTATTGCTAACAGGCATAACGCTCAGGACTTTGTGCACGCTGCATTGGAAGAAATAATACATTCCCGTGGCTCGATCCACTGATCTTCCACCACCCAGCCATGGTCTTATGTCACTATCCAGTAACCACAAGAGTCACTCGAATCCGACGCATTATTTGGCTTCTCAAGCACTATTATCTACTAATTATGCATCTACCTGGCTGTATGAAGAGCCACCACCATGTACTCTGGTCCATATATGCAACGATATGACCAATATGTATTCTGATCGTAGCTGAATATATAATCTCAGTTTGCCTGTAAAAAAAATTAAAAAATAAATTTTTTTTTTTTTACATGAGTTGTAAAAAAAACATAATACCAACATAATAATATTGGCTTTATATTCTAAAAGAAATGCTTAACACAAATGACATATAAAACATTTTCCCTTTAATAAATCATAAACTTAGATATTAAATCATTGTTTGTTTCCCACCGTTTCATTGACAATTATAGTTTTCCTATATATATTTTTAAGTTTCGGCCTATTATCAGATTCCATTAAGAGTTTAATATGACCCTTGAGTTAACCTTTTCGAAGACAAAGATTCCAATGATGGTGTACTTATATTTAATTAGGTGATGAAAGCACATCCCACGTGCAATGTTAATTATGTGTTCATGTTTGGCTTAGATACTGCCAAGAGACAATTTGATGACTCACTTCTATTTAAGAAGATTTGTACTTTTGGAAAAGTACAATACTTGAACATTAGTTATATTTAACAGAAGCTCATATGATTCCAAATTACATGTTTACAAAGGATACCATAATCACTAATAGTTGCATCTTTCATGATCATGTTAGTTCTAAACCATCTCATATCTTGAGACAAAATAAATCGAAAGAATGCTTATTGTAGTAGATTAATGGACTCCACAAAGCTCATATACAAAAACACGATCGAAAGAATAAATATTACCGAGCAATGTCAAATCAATTAATTTTTCAACCATTATCACATTCTCTTGAAACCGCAAGGTAAAGTAATATCAAACAAAAGGCAATGACACATAGAATAACTAGTTTTTGTTCTTAGAAAAATGTAAAAGACCGATTATATATTTCAAATATATGACATCTAAATTGTTTGGACCCTAAATTGTGTATTAGACTAGTGTTCAATTGAGTTGACATGTCCAATTGAAAATTTTGGGCCCTAGATTTTTATTTTTGGATTCCTTCTTCCCATCATATCCTTCCAAGCCTATCTTCCATGGCTCATAATGAAACTTCTGAACCGAGTATTGAATTGTCATGACACTGACTACTTGAGATGCTTCATATCCTTGTTGGGACTACGCTCGGAGACTGAAAGCAACCTTAAGCCGTTGCAGTTGGAAAATTTGCAGGTAGAGTGTGAGACTCGTCTCACCGTTCTAGTATACATGTCCGAGATACGAGTATAGTACGCGTATAGCTTGCTTTATGCTTATTACTAATTTCATGCTTAATGCCAACCCATGCATTGTTTAGGTCATTTATGTAAAGTTTCCATTGGTAGCATGCTTTGGACCTTTGGTCCCTTAGTTTACTTGATGTTTGGTCTAGATTGACCCGATGAGGGGCATGGATCATGATCCAACGACCTATAATCAAGGTCTTGTCTATATAAGCTCAACCCCTCACTTTCTTCACTTTTTCTTTTCCTTTCTCTTTCCTTCTTCACTTCTTCCCTCAGCCCCGAGAGCAGCCGAGCTTGGCCTTGGCCGTGGGTGACCTTGGTAGTGTTTGTGTTAGGCATAGAACTTGACCGTAGGTAAGTACATATTGCCAACCGAGTGAAAGCTGACATGGGCGTGCTTTCATAACTTAGTTTATATATTATTATTTGATAACTTAGGTTTGAGTTTTGATTCATTGTAATAGCTTAGAACTGAACTCCTTGTAACTTTAATTTTGTTGCACTTGATTTGGACTTAACTGGATATTTCGAGAAAACAATAAAGTCGGAGCACAAAGAGTGTTGGCCGGAGAAGAATGAGCAAGTCTTTGAAAAGTACGCATGAGACCATCGGTGTATAAATGCTGATCCTTGAACTTGAGCACACTGTGTGCTATCTCATATATGCTTGCATTCAACACAATATTCAAATCCATACAAAATATGCCAGGCACTTTTCAAGTATCTCTGGGCATACTTTCTCTTCATCCGTACATTTTGTACGATGCATCACATTCAATTTCTTGCAAAAGTATGCCAAGGCCATTCAGGACTTGGACGTACTCTTGCAGGAAAACTCAGCGGCGTACCTTGTGTGCGTCCAGTCTCGACATCATGAGACTACGCCAAGCCTCTATTGGCAAACAAATCCCTCTCCCATTGTTATCTTGATGGGAGAGCCTTGACTTTGGCGTCATCTCTATTATCGTGTTTCTCGACTGTCGTGTCTCGACTGCTGTGCCATACTTGAGAATTATGTTTTGTCTTTTAGTAGACCTTCCCATGCTTGCTGTTGTGTGCCAACCTTGTTGCTGTCCTACCTTGTAAAAGTACACCAAGTTTTTTAGCTCGCGTACTTTCATTTTGTATGCCATAGTTGTGTGAGCGTGCCTTGGTAACAAACTATGCCATCCTTTGCTTAGGCGTACTTTTGTATCGAGTACGCCAAGCTTGACCTGGCCTGTGATTGTGCGCTACTGCTATATGTTTGGCCTGATTGTACGCCAACCCTATCGTGATGGTTTTGTACGCCTAATTGTCATTGTTCTCTCTTGACAACTTAGCACTTAATATCCCTCTTGTTTACTTTTGTCCACTTGCTTTATTTAATCATGTTTACTTCATGTTATGACGTTCTTAATATTGATCTTGATTTCCTGGAATGATTTAAGGATTGCACATTATATCAAGCATGAACTCTAGTATTCCTGACATCCTGTATCCTGATATTATACTGTACTTATAATCATGATAGTGGATCGACATAGTGCACTCATGAATCGAGATATCCTGACATGTCCTGATCAAGGCTATTAATAGCACATGTATTGCATGACTTGTTATTCCTGTGGTTAATTTCTTGATTGTGCTTGTCAAGCTATTGTCCAGTCTTGCATCATGTCTAAGGCAAGTTCCTGAGCACCACGTTCGGGAACTTTGAATAAATTTTCCAGGCTAATGAACTAGATTGATAACTAGAATCATTTAGAATTTTTTTTTGGCTACATGCAATCCCGATATCCTAGCCACACCCGTAGATTTGGACCTCTCCGTCGTGAGGGACACACTTCCAACACACCTTCGAGTGTTGCATTACAAGTAAAAATATCTATATATCTTAATTATATTATGTAATCATTTTGCCTGGATAATCTGGATAGTCTGCAGGATATGCGGCTGTATAAAATTTTCAATTGCGTGTGTAAGTAACCAGGATTGTGATAACCCTAGTTAGTTAATGATTAGCAAGTCGTAAGACATATTTTGGCCGTGATTGATTGATTGCTAGTGTCATACCCCGGTCCCGCAGGGTCGTTCATCCTCGCTTTGGTCCCTACAGAACCGATCGTCCTCGCACGGGCGTGATGCCGTGCAAGCCTAAAGTACGCTTGCACAAGGCCAAAGCTTTGGACAAGGGCAAGTAAGGTATTCGATATTGAAGCAGCGGCACATAAATTGCAGAAAAGTAAAGAACACAATGGCATATGAAAACATGCTCTTTATTGATAATCGAAAGTATTACAAGCGGCGCATGGCCGAGGTTACAAATCGCTCAAGCACTCTTCTCTCGATTACAATGACACCGTTCCATACATTATATCCCTCTATACAAAAGTAGCTCAAACTCGATACGGCTCAAGGCATAGACTCCAGATTTTTGGTTCCTTGGGATGAGGCATGGCTATCGCTTTCTCGGACAAAACAAGCACCTGAGAACAAGCAAACTATTGGTGGGTCAGCACTTTTATAAGTACTGATGAGTATAAAACAACTGAACATAAGCTACACCCCCTGAAACCCACACTAAGTAAGCATGTGGCAAAACATTACATTACTAGTGATCTTGCTACTTTTACTTAAGATTATTTCATGCAGCTCAGGACTATAGTCAGATTACATCTTTTGAAAACATAGTTGGAAACAGTTTTGCATAATCATCAATAAGCATACAATCGGGACAGTGCTCTATCGTGCAGTGCGCAACATGTATTGTGCATCATATTCTAACTCTTTGGGGCAAAGTTCTATAGTGGCCTAAATAATCTCAAATCAAGCAAACATTTAGTGGACTATCATACTTTCAAGCATACAAGCAGAAACATCTATATGATTTCGGTCCCCGAGAAACTCAAGATTGGTAGCGGTAATCCAGCTAACCAATGACTCACATTCTGATGTTATTAGCAGTTGTGACCAAGGTTCATCTCTGCACTAATAGTCATTGTCCGACCGATGCGAATGCATGAAGCACTATCATATAAACTCTATGATGTATATTTTAATGAACGAGCAAGTTATATATATACACATGTATTTCTTACCCTATTGCCGAACGGTTATCCCTGTAGCAGACACACAAGTTAGCCACAATATGCATATATGGATAAACTTATGAATCAATCTTTTGGTATCAACAAATGATAGGTATGCAAGAAGGTAAACCTAGCATGCGCCCTATCTGATGGTCCATGAGTTGTCCCATTGATGGACAATAACACCCCCCTAGATCCTTTCAGAACAGAATACCAGGGTGCTCTCACAATCCCTTCCGGACCGACCGATTTCCAGTGCCCCAGGAATCGATCGAGAAACTATTACCTTGTGCACAAGTTGTCCGAGACCAATACATGACAAGCAACATTCTATCAATATGCATTAACATTCATATTCACAAGCATTTAACAATCTAATATCCATACCCCCCTAGAACCCGAAGGAACGGAACATCAGGGCGGACTATTAGACTCTTCTATTTTCATTCATTCAAGCAAATACATCTTTTCACATATCTAATAGAACACCCCCTTGTAGAAGCATAAAAAATATGCCGGATGGCTATACGCAGCTTATTGATGCGAGGCAGCGTAAAGAGATGACCTCAGAGCCATCAAACATGCAAAATAAGGGCTTTTTTCGTTGATCACAGCGTGAAATATTAAAAGCTCAAAGGACCATCCGCGTAAGTGCAGTATGTCCAGGCTGCTTCAGCGTAAAACAGGGTGCTTCGTCGCCTATATGGCGTAAAACACGTCCGCTTTCAATATAGCATTAAAGCGTACGAGGAACGCTTCGTGTTCTCCGAAGTGAACCTGTCAGATCTTGCAATAAACCTGACGTCTGGACTTCTGACAAAGGGATACTGCTCGACTACCCAAATGACGGCTATAATGATGGCACGGCGCTACAACCCAGACTGTCATTTACCGCCATCTCCTTTGCGTAAACTGCCTTTACGTGTACAAAGGGATACGCTGCCTTATTTTACACAGGCAGACATGAGCTGTTTACGCTCCGCAGTAGACAAATCGTCTGCCACATCAAAAGCTGCACTTCGTACGGGGCTCGAGGCACGTCTCTACGTCCAATGCACAGAGCGGTGACAGTTTCTCGAGTCACGTCTCTACGTCTAATGCACAGAGCGGTGACAGTTTCTCGAGGCACGTCTTTGCGACTGATGCACAGAAGGGCTGCAGACCTTCAAAAATATGCCTCTGCATTTAATGCAAAGGATGGTGGCAAATCTCTGCATTTAATGCAAGAGATTTGATTATATCTTCAAAAGCCGTAATTCCGGCTAAGACGTCCACATCAGCACTCTGGCACGTTACGCAGCGGCTTCTACGCCCATTCAGCTTCTGTGCTCACTCGGCTTCTATGCCCATTCGGCTTCTACGCCCACTCGGCCTCTATGACCACTCGGCTTCTACGCCCACTCGGCCTCTATGACCACTCGGCTTCTACGCCTATTCGGCTTCTATGCCTACTTGGCTTCTACGCCATGGTGACAGACATTGGCTTCTACGCCCACCTCTTCTACACGAGGGATACCTACCTACGTGGCTTCTACGCCGTGATCTTCGTAGCGATTATACGCGTTTTGTCCCTTAGTTAGACCCGCGTCACACGCTCATTCAGAGGATCATCTATACGCAGACATTGGTTATTTTAACCGTTGTGTAAATGGGTGTTGTACTTTCCACTACTCAGTTTCTACACCGACGGAGTGGTCACTGTCACTAAACTCTATAAATAGATACCTCTATCGACAAAGGAGAAAGGTCGACAAAATTAAAAGAGAGAGAAATATAGATCCACGGTCGAACTTCCAAGAAAGATCGAACCAGAGGTCAAGAGAGAGAGAGAGAAGAATCCGGAGCTCAGACAAAGAGTAGGGATCAACGACTTTGGCATCGTACATCCACCCTCTTTTGTAACCTTCGAAGCTGCTTCCTGTCTTCTACGGCACTTCTTCATCATCGTGTGGTCCAAGGGCTAAAGTGATCGACTGCAGATCAGACACCTATAGCAATATTTATCCAGATTTATAAATTGTACTTCGATATCCTCGTATAGGATTAAATTGTACAATTTTGTTTGTAAACCAAAGAATACGGATTTCGTATAAACCCCATCTTGAATACATTTTATTCTTTCGTTTTCTACCACAAACAAGATGGCGACTCTGCTGGAGACGTCTTTCTCTTCTGATGAGGAAGTAATTGCTCAACACGATGCGGTATCTGTAGGAACCGTGAAGAAGACACTGGTCATCCAATTCGACCAGTCTGCCTACGAAAACATGCTTCGAACCGGGGGTAGCTCTCACCCTCTCTCCGTCCAAGACAACAGGAAGCTGCGCAAGGTCTGGATGCCCAAGACATCCTCTACCATTCATGTGGACTCTCCGATCTCTCCGACCAATGAGGTTGTAGCATTGCTCCCTCCGTGCCCTGCACGTAAAATTCAGTCGCCTGTCTCTGACAGGGCCGACAAAACTTCTGGCAAAGCCTCAGCGCTAACCCAGAAGTATCCTCCGCGCTCTGCACGAAAATTTTTGACTCCCGCCACTGGCGGTACAGACAAAACTTCTGGAAATGGCTCAACGCTAGTCCAGAAGTCCACTCCGCGCCCTGCGCATAAAATGCAGTCTCCCGTCACTGGCGGAATAGACAACATTTCTGATAAGGTCTTAGCGCCAAATCAGAAATTCCAAACGCGTTCCGCGCATAAACATTCATCTGCCTTCCGCGAAAAAGCAGATGACCCCAATCTACATAAAGGAAAGCAAGCGGCGGAGTACTCAACTTCTCGGCCTTTACGCCAGCGAGGGAACAGTCTGCCTACCCTCCGGATTACGCGAGAAGCCGATGGCCGACTGAGGACCTCTTCAGCTTTACGCCAGTCTGAGCAAATCTCCAAATTACGCCAGGTGAAGTCCCTCGGCGTAAAGCAAACTCAGGTTGCGGAAAGACACCCTCCCCGGGGATTATCCGCCACCCAGATGGCCAACCTGTTGTACACAGGTGGCACAGGGAAAACCATGGTGCCCAACCTCTGCATGCCCACTGATGGAAACAGAAGGAACAAGCCGTCGTCTTCTTCTTCTGCAACTCCTCCTGACCTGCGCAAATATCTAATCCAGAAGCGTAAGGAGAGGGGACCTTCCAACATGTCTATTACGCCTCCTGACGAGCACTGTTGTAATAGTCATAAGATTGTGATTGATTGCTGCTGTTGTAAAGCAAAATGGTCGGTTTTTGACCGGTTGAGCTACTCTCTGTCTTTCCAGGAAGAAAAGCCCGTACATGCATCTGTGAACATGGCTTCATACATACCTAGAGGAGGGTCGAGCTCAAGACGTCATCCCTCTAGGCCTCCGAGCCGAAGGAGATTCAATGAGCTCCTCATGAACGCTGAAGCTGGGGTGTTCCAAAACACCTGTGCAAGGTCACAACAACCAGCTTCGTACTCGTCTGATTCCGACACTGGGGGTCGCCAGTCTCCCGGATCAGATGCTGAGAGTATAGAGTCGACTTCTGCAGCGACCTATACTAATCCTTCAATGACACCCAGGAAAATGGGAGTTTATGCCATTGAAGATGAACGCGAGGAAGCTTCGCCGTCAGGAAACGCGGAACAGCGCATCACTATACTGGAGACATCTCTGAAACAAATGTAATCCATAATGGAGAACATGCACCAGATGATGCTAACTCAGCACGCAACTGCCATGGCTCAAGCATCGATCCCGCCAACTCAGATACGTGTGGGGGTGGACTTACCACCATCCAACCCGAGCCAAGAGCCTGCTCTAGATCAAAAGTCAGCAGTTCCTCCGCTTCCTCACTCGAAGAATATATTACCTCCCGTGGGAGTCACGATACAACTAACTCCGCTCCACACCGTAGTCCCGCTTCCAACTAAAAATTCGATGCAGGCAGTACGGGAGTTGAAAGCCCAGTTTGACGCCTTGAAGCACAAAGATCAGCTCAAGAAACTGGGAATCAACCAGCCTTACCCAGCTATCTGGGAAGAGGTCCCTTTCCCTCCGAGGTACAAACCTCAGACTATGGCTCTGTTCGAGGGAAAAACATCACCAAGTCAGTACATGAACTATTTCAGCATGATAACGGTGTTGCTACAAGGGAACGACGCCCTCCTCACTCGGGTGTTCAAAGGTTGTCTCTCAGGAGTAGCCTATCAGTGGTACCGTAGCTTGGCGGACAACTGTATTACTTCCTTCGAGGACTTCAAAGCTTTATTCTTCATGCGATTCTACGAGGGAGGGATGGACATGTCTATGTCCTCTCTCATCGAAGTCAAGCAGAAGGAAAAAGGAGGACGTTCGCACCTTCATCGAACGTTTTCGTCAGGCCACCTTACAGATGCCTCCAGGAGTTCCAGACTCTGCGTTGGTAGACATTTGCAGGAAGAACCTCCTTCCCGTAGTCTCGGTATTTACAGGACCATATCAGTTCCATGATTGGCCCTCGTTCATCATCTCGGCCGTAGCCGCCGAAGACAATAGTCGCAAGACGCGCGACAATGGCATCATGATCTCCGCCTCTGACAGAGGCAGGAGGTCATCTCCCAGCAGCGACCATCCTCGCAGCTCCAAAGGAAAATAAGCTCTGGCAATCAATACGGCCAGGCAAAAGACTGCGGCAACCGCACAAACGAGACCCGGGACTTCCAGGCCCGTCGAAGTCTACTCTTTCGACGACGACGATATCCCAAGTATATTCGAGTGTCTCGTCAAAAGTGGCAAGATCACCCTTCCGGAGCTGAGGCGCCCCCAAGAAGTCGGCAATACTAATGACCCCAAATACTGTATCTTCCACAGATACGTACACTACCCGACAAAGGCGTATTACATACTGAAAAGGAAGATCCAGGGGTTAATCGATGCTAAGGCCATCACTCTGCACAACACCGAGAAGACGGTCACGGCCAACATGATCTCTCTGCGGTTTGGCAATCTGCCTTCCCAAGAAGTCTCGGACGGTGTCACACCCATTTCTCGGACCACGATGAACATCGTCAATCTCCCTCCAGCTAGGGGTCAAAATCATGACCTGGTACCCCTAACCACCCGGCAGGGCGAGATTATGTGGGTTCATCCGGATTTGGTGTCAGAGCTCGAGGAGGAGACTAAAGCTACTAAGGCTACGTCTAGAAAGAGCTCCAAATACAAACCATGCCATATGGTCGCAACTTCTACGGCATCAGACGAAGACGAGGTATTTGCTGCGACCCGTTCAGGGAAAGCCTACCTCAACGACTACGGAGCAAGTCAGGAAGATGCACCGGCGGACGCTTCAGCTGCCAAACCTTCAGGACCAGGCCCCGTCGTACCAGACGCCGGTCCTTCAAAACCAACTCCGGCGGACAAGGGAAAGCAAAAAGAAATGCGCTTTGATAAACCTGTGAAAAACATTCCAAACAAAGGTTTAGAGAACCCATACAACTTCGACATCCTGGCCCAACTGGCTAATACACCAGCCAGGCTGTCCATCTTCGAGCTACTCAGGCTCTCCCAAGACACTCGTCTAGCCCTGAGTGAAGCACTGATGCAGGCGGAGGCATGCTTGACCCAGCTCAAGTCCCCCGACGAAGAACCGATGGCGTGTCCTCAATGCCACAGTGTGATGGAGGTGGTCCCAAATATCACTTTCACTCAAGATGACATGCTGTTAAAACATAACATGCATAACAGGCCCCTCTATTACACCGGGTACGTTGGTTCCATGGAGGTCGATCGGATTCACATAGATTCGGGATCGTCGATCAGCATCATCCCTCACAATCTGCTCAGACCGCCGAGAATTCCTACCAGCGAATTGGCTTATACCTCCACTACAATCGTGGGTTTCAACGCCGAAAGAAGTAAGCCGTTGGGAAAAATTCGCCTGAGGATCCAGATTGGCAACCTCAGATCGGTGGCCACATGTTACGTCATCGATTCAGAGGTGTCCTACAATATTTTGCTGGGAAGACCGTGGATCCACGACCACAACATCGTTCCTTCAACTCTACATCAATGTCTTAAATATGTAGACCCCCAAGGAACAGTACAAACGGAGGTTGCTGACCTAAACCCGTTTAAAGGAGTACAATCCTACTATTCCGATGCCGTGTTGTACTCTCAAGACCACCCGAAAGAAGTGTCAGGCGAGGCAGAGAAGGAATCCCACCGGGAGCCAGAAGAACCCTCTGCCACACTACCGCTGTCAATCAGAGTGAAAGGACGAACCACTCGTCCAAAAGCCATGGCTATCCCCTTGAACAAGACCAGGTCAGGAAAAGGGAGTGATCCTCTAGTGATCACTTTGAACCAGAAGCCTCCACCCTTGGTCATCAACCTTCGGCGCAACAGGCAGCCGACTGATGTAAATACAACCAGGAACGGAGTTCCAGATGATAATAAATATCCTCTTTTCCAGTATATTGACGCTCAAATTCCAAATCAGGAATCCACTCCCCGTGATGAGGTAGAACCCATAGCACAAAAATTCTTGGAAGTTATGAACTCCTACCGTCCGTATGTCTGGGAAGTAGCGTCATCATCCAACGTCGTCACGACGTATGGACCACATGAGGATTCTATCTTCATTGTCCCACCTACCTGCAGCAGTCAGCGTTCAATAGTCTTCGACCGCATGCGCAATCAACCGACTGTCCAGGAAGATTCTTTCAATGACGATGCTGGAAAAATACAAGTTCACCGATACAGCCCGCAAGCATTGAGGATCATGCAAAACATGGGCTACGACTTGAAGCGGAAGCCAGACCTCAACTACGGAAGAGGCAGACGAACGCCGCTGTGCGGCGACCCCTACTATTAACGAACTCATTTCCGGTTAGGGTATGCCACCTCCTCTAAGTCGGACGAGGATATCTTTTCCTCTTCTCAGAACGTCTCGTCGCCCTCTGACTCACCTGATGCTCTCGAACAAACTTTATCAGTGAATATGGTAGTGACAGATCCCTTTGAAGCAGATGAACAGGATTCGGAGCCGTTTGAGGATGACTCTTGGGCCCAACAAATGGATACGCAGTGGAAATTCTGCTTCGAATAAAGAGAACCTCCCACCAAAGATGAAATTATCCAGGTTGATGTTGGGGGTGAACTTTCGCCAAAGCCGATATTTATCAGTAACAATCTTTCCCCAACTGAAAGGGAAGAAGTTATCCAGTTGATAAAAGAATATATCGACGTCTTTGCATGGGATTATGAGGACATGCCAGGCCTTGACCCAAGGGTGGCTACTCACAAACTCAACATATTGTTCGATTCAAAACCTGTGAAGCAGCACCAACGCCGGTTTCGTCCGGATATGATGGACGCCATCGAAGCTGAAGTCAAGAAGTTGATAGCCTGCGGTTTCATCCGGAAAGAACAATATCCCGACTGGGTCGCCAACGTTGTCCTAGTCATGAAGAAAAATGGAAAAATACGTATCTGCATCGATTACCGAGATCTGAATGCAGCATGCCCCAAGGATGAGTTCCCTCTTCCCTTCACAGACATCATGATCGACAACACCTGCGGTTTTGAACGCATGTCTTTCATGGACGAATTCTCAGGATACAATCAGATCAAGATGCATCCTGAAGACGAGAAGCACACTGACTTTCGGACACCGTTGGGGGTATATTGCTATACGGTCATGCCCTTCGGATTGAAGAACGCCGGGGCTACGTACCAATGGGCTATGAGTAACATATTCCATGAGCATTTACGCAAAACAGTAGAATGTTACGTGGACGACATAGCCGTCAAGAGCCGCCTCAAAGATGATCACATTCAAGACTTGAGGACGGTATTCGAGTTAATGCGCCAACATCAACTCAAGATGAACCCTACGAAGTCCTTTCTGGGTGTATATAGTGGCAAATTCCTGGAATTTGTCATTACCGCCAAAGGCATCCAAGTGGACCCTGACAAAGTCCAGGCCATCGTAGAAATGTGACCGCCCTGTAATCTGAGGGAACTCCGGGGATTTCAAGGCCGTCTGGCTTATATCCGGAGATTCATATCCAACCTCTCGGGGAGATGTCAGCCCTTTTCTCATCTCATGAAGAAAGGTGTATCCTTCATATGGGACAAAACCTGTCAGCAAGCGTTCGGAGATATCAAACGCTACCTCACCAATCCGCCAGTTCTGGTGCCTCCCGTCATGGGAAGACCATTCTTGCTGTACGTTCGAGCGATGGATCATTCGCTAGAAGCTCTTCTCACACAAAAGAACGATATGGGTCATGAACAGGCTATCTACTACCTCAGCAGGATGATGGTCGAAGCCGAACACCGGTACAACCCAGTGGAGAAAGAATGCTTGGCTCTGATGTTCGCTATCCAGAAGACGCAGCACTATGTCACCGGCCAGACTATTCATATCATCTCCAGGATAAACCCTCTTCGAGTACTGATGAGCAAGCCAACTGCCCTTAATTCCCGACTCGCAACTTGGGCGATGCTGTTAACACCATATGACATGGTATACGTCCCGCAGAAGTCCATCAAAGGCCAAGCACTGGCCGACTTCCTAGGTGCTCATCCGATCCCGGAGACCTCCAAACTATACGAGGATATCCCTGATGAAGTTGCAGAATGTAATTCCGTAATGGAAAGTGACACATGGCAACTATTCTTCGATGGTGCCTCCAGAACTGGTCCTAGGGGAAACGTGGTTTCAGGAGTAGGAATCGTCCTGGTCACTCCTGATAAACTCGTCATCTACTAAGCATATTCTCTTAGCGAGCCATACTCCAACAATGTGGCAGAGTACAACGCTCTGTTAATCGGGCTCCAAGTCACTAAAGAGCTGGGGGTCGAGTCCCTGGAAGCTTTCGGTGATTCTCTGCTTATCGTCAATCAAGTCAGGAGAATATATGAAGTCCGGAATCCAGACCTCATCCCCTATCACCAAGCAACGGTCAAGATAGCCATGACATTCAAAGGGTTCTTCCTAGAGCATGTACCTCGATCTCAGAATCTAGAAGCTGATGCCCTAGCCAGTCTAGCTACGGATTTAGCCACTCCTATAAGAAGGCAGAATTCGGTAATCCTTCTTAACAGAGATTTATTCTGTGTGAAGAACAACTTTCACATAGAACGCAGCTACGCTGTGAACACAGATCCCCCTAGAAGAGACTGGAGAAGTCCCTTCATAGATTTCGTGGCATACAGAATCTTGCCGGAGGACCCCAAAGAAGCAGTATCCGTCAAAAGACGATCATTGCGCTTCTACTTCGATGCATCTTCACAATGCCTATATCGCCGGACATACGACGGACTGCTATTGAGATGTCTCTCTAACGACGAAGCACAGCAGATTATCCGGGAAGCTCACAATGGCATATGCGGAGCGCATCAACCCAATCCTAAGCTACAGGATCGTATCAGGAGAATGGGCTATTACTGGCCCACTATGATCGCAGACGCGATCAACTATGCAAGACAATGCAGAGCCTGTCAGGTTCATGCAGACTTCATACATCAACCGTCTGAATATCTATATCCTACGGTTGCATCATGGCCTTTCGAAGCATGGGGTATGGATATCATTGGTCCTATTCACCCGTCTTCTTCCAGAGGTCACCGGTTCATACTGGCCATCACGGATTACTTCTCCAAATGGGCAGAGGTGATCCCTCTTGCTGAGGTAAAGGCGTCTAATGTAATCAGTTTAATCAAGCATCACGTTATTTATCGCTTTGGGGTACCCCGGAGGATAATTCACGACAATGGGCCTCAGTTTATCAGCCAAGCGTTTCACTGATTTTGTGATAAAAATCGGATACACAATATTGCCTCTACGACATATTATCCAGCTGCTAATGGTTTGGCGAAAGCTTTCAACAAAACCATTATCAAACTCTTGAAGAAGTTCGTCTCTTCAAAGTCGGCGAGCTAGTTTTAGCTGTAAGAAGGCCGATGATTCTTACTCACAGGAGTAAAGGCAAATTCCAGCCAAAGTGGGAAGGCCCTTATGTGATCGAGACAACGTTCTCAAATGGCGCTTACAGGTTAGCCCAGCCTAATGGAGACCTGTTAATGGCTCCTATCAACGGTAAATTCCTGAAAAGGTATTATGCTTAATCTCCTCTGCTCAAATGGAATATAGCGAGAATCTTAATTCTGACAAAACTACTTCCAAAACGAAACTAGTTTGGTCATATTCTATCATGTCCATATAACCTCTGAATAGATATGTTCGACTAATTTGGAAATGCAATACCTATCACATCCATATTACCTCTGATAGTATCTTGTCTACAAACTTTAGTCAAAGCATATTCTATCATGTCCGTATGACCTCTGAATAGATATGTCCTGCTAAAGGTTTATCAAGAGTCTATCACGTCCATACTACCTCTGATATCACTCTCGCCCAAACCTGTCATTTACATTCCGAAATGATGGGTCCACAAAGTCAGAAAAGAGTCGCTTTTATTTATTCTCAAAGAAAAAAGAGAGCAGAATTATATTTGGAAAGCAAAAAGAAGAAAGGATACATCATTGTGGGGGAGCGGTCAGATCGAGAATCAGCTACACCAGTGCAGTTATCCTCTCATTCCTGGAAACCAAGGCATCAACGTGGGCCCGCTCCAGCCGTGCCTCGTGGATGCTCATAAAGGACAGCTCGGCCCTTGCCCGAAGAGAGCCAGCACAGGCAGCTTCTGCACGCTCCAAATCTCGTCGTGCTGTGCTCAGTCGACCAGTCGCTACATCTAGACCTGTCAATACTGAGAAGCCCATTCCTCTGCCAGAGCGAGTTTTTCCTTCAACTTGCGGGCCCTCGCTACGTTCCCTTCATGCTCGGATTGGCACTTCGTCTAAAGAGCAAGAGCCTCCTCCACGACAGCTTTTCTCTCATCCATCTCCAGCTTATGTGTTTTGATAGAGTTATCTAGGCTTTCCAGCTGTTTAGTAAGCCGCGCAGTCATGAGGTCGTATCTGGCGTGGACCTCAGCTTCAAGGCTGCCCCGAGCCAGCTGCAAGTATTCGTTAATAGGTTGCTCCAAACCATTAACCATCGCCTCCAGGGCGTCAGCTACCCCAGAGTCACCGAATTCCCTGACCGCCCCGATCGAAAACCGGGAAGCCTTCTCCAGACGCTCGAAGTCTAGATTCTTCGCTAACACCATTGATATCAGCGTTTTTAGGCTGGCGTAGAAGAGGCTGGTATATTGCTCGGTCAGCGCAACTAGATCCGATTGGACGCCAGGAGTGGCCGCGATATTGGCGAGTCCCCCTCCAGGAGTGGTTGCAGACGATGTGGCCACGGCCGTCGCCTCAACAGGTGGTGCGACCAAGGAAGATGCGACAACGACAGTCGAAGTCATTGGCATACTCGCAGGAGGCGATGTCACAATGACAGGCTCATCCTCCTCTTGAGATGACGAAACTACTCGGGGCGAGCCGGCACCCGAAGATGCTTCCTCTTCAAACTCAGGCACCTCTGTATCGCCACCGGAAGCCGAAGCAGAGCCAAAAAGCGCTTCAGCGCTCTTCTTCCCGTAGACATCTGCCTCTGGAAAAAAAAGACGAGAAAGTTAATATCGACACAATGTTAATTCCTCTAAAAAAGAATGGCGTAAATATGACATTTACCCACGGCCGACGGCACATATGTCGCATCTGCAGCCAGTACAGCTAAATCACTTCTTAATGATGCTAAGCAGGCTATCCTACCTGGAGAAAGGGGTCTGATAACTGACACTGGCATGTAGTCTTCCAAGTCCTCCTCAAATTCCAACCGAGGCTCATCGGCTGAAATCTCGCCAGGTGCGCTCGCAGGCACGAAAGGGGTCTCTTCCGACGCTGATCCGGATAAAGGTATATGGAAGTCTGCGAGGGGAAGTCTGCTTCCTCTTGCGAGGGGAAGTCTGCGAGGGGAAGTCTGCTTCATTAACTGTCTTCTTCTTCCTCTTGCGAGGGGAAGTCTGCTTCGGAGCAGGAGCCCTTCTCTTCCCAGAGACTACCAAAGCCCCCGCAGGCGGAGGCACTTCACACCTCGGCACCGACACCAGAGGCTCATCCGGAGTGACGGACTCCTCACCCTCGTCAGAAGAAACTGAGGGGACTTCGACTTTTCCCCCAGGCTTGGGAGAAGGCACCCTAAAGCTTCCACGCATGTCAAAATCGCGATGGAAGGTGTTGATCGCCACGTAGAACTGGGCATACGAATGGAGGATGCGCAGCTCCGTGGAGAGTGTGACGACCGGCACGGTAAAGATTGCTTCCGTAAAACCCATGATAAAATATCGCAATCCTCTGGCTCCATCAATGAGTCTGCCCCTGGACCTGAAGCTGGTGACGGCATTGCCCACGTGCAATTGATCGTACCCAAACTGCCTGGCAAACCGACTGGGCAAGTAGGGCTCGAAGAAGCAATAATCTTCGCTTCTGTACAGCAAATGGGAGGGTCTGATGCAGACCAACTAATTAAAAGCTTCCGGAGAAAGATTGGTCTTCTCTCCACCTGAATCCTCAAGCCTAATCCCCGATTGATTGCGATGTACAGAGGGGACAATGCAGAGGAGCTTCCAGCCATGACTGAGGTTCAGCACCAGCCGACAGTCTAAAACTGTATTCACGTTCCAGGGAGAGTCCTTGTAATTCAGCAAGAAACTACCCCCCGAGCTACTACTAGGGCCGGGAGACATCACCCAGGGGTTGTGGAGAATTAACCATCCCATCAAGTACAGGTATGGTAATTCTACCCTGGGAAAGCTATCATGCCGAGCTTCATCGACGAGCAGCCCATCAGTCATGGCTCTCAGGCCAGCCTGTATACGGCACACCATGGCACGGAGCAAGCCCAGTCTTGCCCCGAACACCAGACGTACGGCAGGCCACAGGATGTTCCGGTGAATGCGGTCCGCGGACGCAATGCCGGGCACCACTACTCGATGCAGCCATATGGAGAGGAAACCAGCCAGCCGGGCTTCCTTAGACAGAGGCCTGCGGCAGCGCCTCAAGTAACTGTAGGCCTTAGTGCCTTCAGGATACGCTCTTACCCCGTCATCGAGAATCTGATCTGGAGCCTTAGCATCCTCCATAAGATTCTCGACGACCTGGGCACTGAGAACGCCCAAACAGTTCACGGGCTCATTTTTGCCCCCCGAGACTTTCTCCGACTTGGCGGCCCTGGCCCGGTGGAAGAAGAGGTAGGACGTCCACTTAGTGGTGTGAGCCAAATCAGAAGGCTCATTATAAAAAGCACGCGAAGTAGTGGCACATCAGCTCCTGATACACTTCCACCGCCCGAGGGTCCGAGTCCCCCAACTTCCGGTTGGTGGGAACATACTCTTCATATGGGGTATCCCCCATCGGCAGTCTCGAGATCACTGCCATCTCATGGAGGGCCAACCCCAACTCCCCCAGTGGAGTGGCGAAAGTCCCACTGAGCGAAATGTATCGCTCCATCAGTGCCAAAAACAGGTTAGGATTGGGAGGCAACCCAACACTCGTCGCACTCACAGCAGCATACAGTCCAATGCCCTCCAGCTCTCTCCGAAAATGCTTCAAGGCCCAGTCAACTAGGCAAGCCCATCGGAGGTTTGTTGGGGGTGATCCACCCATTGCACCGAGGATTCTCCTTGGGGTATACCCCCCTCGCCCCATGAAGTCGTTGCAGAAAGTCGACAATTGGACCGGCTGGATCACTAAACTGTCTTCACTCGGGACGCTGCCCGGGCACAGTCCCCTGAACACCGTCACAACGCCGGAAGGGCGGCTGACAAACTACCCCTGGTCAGCTCCTTTCAGATGAAAGATCTTCCCCGGTTTCCCGTGAAGATCGGGAGTCAGCGTCCACGATATCCTCCTGGGATGTGTAGCATAGGAGAAAGCCGAGATGGGATAATCTCTCAGCATCGTTGGCAGATACAAGACCAAACTCTCGGCAGGGAAAATCCAGGGTTCTCTCTTGGGCTTCGTCTGGGACTGTTTGTCAATCATGTCCCCAAAGAGAAAAGCCGGCTTGATGTACTAGTCCCCGTCTATGTACGTCAGGGGCTCTCCGTTAATCATGTTCAGCAACATCCGCTCGCCCTGAGCCGATATCAAGATCTCCCTTCCTTCAGGATACTGGGGTCCGGAGATAAAAAATGTCACGTGGGACAGATCCTCCAGATAGTTTGAGTGCAGCATCCCGGCAGCGGAACCCATCACCTCGGCCAGTAGAGACTCATGCAAGTTAATTGCAAAAGTGCAAGGAAAACACGTCATTACAAATCTTGCAACATAAAAACCAAGAAACGATAGTCTGTGCTTTACGCCAAGACTGTACAAATTTGGTCATTTTACGCCGGAAGTCACATCCAGAAGCGTAATTGGCGGTATACAGTCCGTGCTTTACGCCAGACTGCCAAAATTCTAGTTACTACGCCGGAGGTCCCATCCACAAGCGTAAAGCTAAAATTTTATAGTATACACCAAGTTTTCGGCAGTCAGAGCTTTTACGCTCAAAGCTGCGAAAATATAGAGTTTTTACGCTGGCACATTAGAAATGTGGACGTAAAAGATGAAAACGTCTCCGTGCGTCATCTTCCTCAAAGAGGCTATCAGCACAGAAGACGACCTAGCGCGGTCACGTTCAACGTGTGCGAAGGATTTTTCGTCGTTCTTTGTCATCCCAAAGGCTCTACCTCTAAGGCCGGTGCGCTGCTCGTCGGCGGGATGCTTCGCTCAGAAGAAAGTTCACCTTGCCCGACCGAAGACTCTCTCGCTGGGGCAGAAGAACGAGAAGAAGAACCTATACTCTTTCCCTTAGTGGAGGGGATTTGTTTCGGCGCCATTTCTGAAAACTCGGAGTGCTCGGAGAAAGAACGAGGAAAAAAACTCGAACAGTCGAAGGCTCTCTTTCGCAGAAGACGGATGAAAAGTTTTTCTCTCAAAAGCTTGGGATATATATAGAGTTCGGGTCGACTCCTCGAATCCTCAGACGGACTCCTCGAAACTCCAACCAAATCACGCAATTAATATTTGGTTATGATTGGGTACTACGTCAGCCCACTACTCTCGAAAGGCGGACAGTCAGCAAATTCGAAGAGTTTTTCGTGCAAAGCAGATTTGTGGTTCTACACCAAAGAGCTTTCTACGCTCGACAGCTACAGATCTACGGTTTTACGCTCGCAAGCTATCAGTCTATGGTTTTATGCCCGGATGTCTTTGTGCTCGGTAGCTTTTACGCTCGAGAGGCTACAAACCTACGACTTTACGCTCAGCAGATACAAATCTATGGTCACACGCTCGGTGGCGTTTAGTTTATGCTCGGAGGCAACAGATCCACAACCTTATGGTCGAAAGATTTCTTTTTTTTCACAGGCTATAAATCTACAGTTCTACGCTAAGAAGCTTTCTACGCTCGACAGCTACAGATCTACGATTTTACGCTCACAAGCTATCAATCTATGGTTTTACGCCCGGATGCCTTTGTGCTCGGTAGCTTTTACGCTCGAGAGGCTACAAACCTACGACTTCACGCTCAGAAGCTATAAATCTACGATTTCACGCTCGGTGGCTTTCTACGCTCAATAGGCTACGAACTCAGGATTTTCAGCTCATCTACACTACGGATCTCTGACTTTCCGCATATCCGAACTGTTCTCAAGGCGGTCGATTACAGGAGTTCATGCAGAAGATACTCCTTCTTGACCTCAAAATATCCCAAGTACCCGAAGCAAACAGGGTTCAAATATTGAGAAATTACTCTTCTCGGGTCAATTGGAGGTTCATCCAGAAATCCAGTCTGCATATTTCATCTACAACTCAATATGGCGACTCAGTTCGATAGCTATTTCTCGCCCTATTCCAAGGGATTTTTGAGAAATTATTCTTGAAGATGAAGTCTGAAACAAGAATTCTATTTACACAGAAGTGAAAACAACCATTCATAATTCCACGCGGTTTCTCATTCCTGACAACAGAAATAGTTCGAACACTCAACTGCTAAAGCGGCTTTCTGCGCATCACTAGATATGCGTAAAAGACAGGACATGGCCTAATACTCTTTCTAAACAGAGTTGGCGTAAAGAATTAGACGTGTCGAAGCTACACATATTCAGACTTCACAGCAACGTATGGCAAGATGATCATATACACGGAAGAAAGACGATTTTATTAAAAGTATTTTAGTGATTACATATGAGGGAAATCCAATCTACAAGGGTTTTTCTCCATCTTCATGATTACATATGAGGGAAATACCGTCTGCCAAAGGCTTCCCCATCGTCGGCTGAAGATCGCGCCCGGAATCTGTTCTGACAGGTTCTTGCATGGACGCTAATTCTTCATCTCTCCTCCAGCAGTTGGTCGGTTTCCACAACCGACTAGAATGATGAATGGAGGGAGAGTACGAACTGGGCCTGCCTAAATTATGCAGATCCTATGCTCCGTGCACCGTGACAGATTGAGTTGAGGTATTTCACCCAACTCAATACCCGAGGTCAGAGCTAGTTGCTGCTCTCATCCCCGGAGGTAACGGAAAAAGGCGCCACTTGCAAGCGCCATGGTGAAAAATGATTCTTCCTCTCTTCCGAAGAACCACCATACAAAGTTGCTGATTATCCCGAGCAAGGGAGGCTAAGATATCCTTCCATGATCCATCGTTGCAGTGGACACTTGCTCGAAGATGCCGTCTTTTTCGGCTCCTTACATGCTAGAAGAACATGGTCTTCTTCTTCCTCAGATCGACCTGACGAACTCCGGCGATCATCTCTGCGTGGTGATGGAAATGTGGGGAGAACAGGTTAGCCCCTCAGCCTTTTTATAGGCGAAAAAGATCACACGGATTCCCAATAACTCCGCCATAAAGTCAGCCTTGAAAGAACGTGTCAGACTTGACCGTTTCAAAGCTCCATTCAGAAGCGTTTCGAGTTACGAGGAACAGTTCATGCTTTATTCAAAGCGTTTCAAATTTTGACGAATTTTGAAAGCTTTGAAGGGGGTCTTGTAGAAGCATAAAAAATACACCGGATGGCTATACGCAGCTTATTGATGCGAGGCAGCGTAAAGAGATGACCTCAGAGCCATCAAACATGCAAAATAAGGGCTTTTTTTGCTGATCACGGCATGAAATATTAAAAGCTCAACGGACCATCCGCGTAAGTGCAGTATGTCCAGGCTGCTTCAGCGTAAAACAGGGTGCTTCGTCGCCTATATGGCGTAAAACACATCCGCTTTCAATATAGCATTAAAGCGTACGAGGAACGCTTCATGTTCTCCGAAGTGAACCTGTCAGATCCTGCAATGAACCTGACGTCTGGACTTCTGACAAAGGGATACTGCTCGACTACCCAGACGATGGCTATAATGATGGCACGACGCTGCAACCCAGGCTGTCATTTACCGCCATCTTCTTTGCGTAAACTGCCTTTACGTGTACAAAGGGATACGCTGCCTTGTTTTACACAGGCAGACATGAGCTGTTTACACTCCGCAGTAGACAAACCGCCTGCCACATCAAAAGCTGTACTTCGTACGGGGCTCGAGGCACGTCTCTACGTCCAATGTACAGAGCGGTGACAGTTTCTCGAGGCACGTCTCTACGTCTAATGCACAGAGCGGTGACAGTTTCTCGAGGCACGTCTCTGCGACTGATGCACAGAAGGGCTGCAGACCTTCAAAAATACGCCTCTGCATTTAATGCACAGGATGGTGGCAAATCTCTGCATTTAATGCAAGAGATTTGATTATATCTTCAAAAGTCGTAATTCCGGCTAAGACGTCCACATCAGCACTCTGGCACGTTACGCAGCAGCTTCTACGCCCATTCAGCTTCTGTGCTCACTCGGCTTCTACGCCCATTCGGCTTCTACGTCCACTCGGCCTCTATGACCACTCGGCTTCTACGCCCACTCGGCCTCTATGACCACTCGGCTTCTACGCCTATTCGGCTTCTATGTCTACTTGGCTTCTACGCCATGGTGACAGACATTGGCTTCTACGCCCACCTCTTCTACATGAGGGATACCTACCTACGTGGCTTCTACGCCGTGATCTTCGTAGCGATTATACGCGTTTTGTCCCTTAGTTGGACCTGCGTCACACGCTCATTCAGAGGATCATCTATACGCAGGCATTGGTTATTTTAATCGTTGTGTAAAAGGGTGCTGTACTTTTCATTACTCGGTTTCTACACCGACGGAGTGGTCACTGTCACTAAAACTCTATAAATAGAGACCTCTATCGACAGAGGAGAAAGGTCGACAAAATTAAAAGAGAGAGAAATATAGATCTACGGTCGAACTTCCAAGAAAGATCGAACCAGAGGTCAAGAGAGAGAGAGAGAGAGAAGAATCCGGAGCTCAGGCAAAGTGTAGGAATTGACGACTTTGGCATCGTGCATCCACCCTCTTTTGCAACCTTCAAAGCTGCTTCCTGTCTTCTACGGCACTTCTTCATCATCGTGTGGTCCAAGGGCTAAAGTGATCGACTGCAGATCAGACACCTATAGCAATATTTATCCAGATTTATAAATTGTACTTCGACATCCTCGTATAGGATTAAATTGTACAAGTTTGTTTGTAAACCAAAGAACACGGGTTTCGTATAAACCCCGTCTTGAATACATTTCATTCTTTCGTTTTCCACCACAAACACCCCTAGATCCCGAAGGAACAGAACATCAGGGTGCACTATTAGTCACTTCTTGTACAGTTCAGACTTATAGCAATTCGATATAGCAAAACAGACAAACAAAACATATAATGGCAAGCACGATTTCGATTTCATATCTAGCATACAATATCTATCTCTTTCTTAGCATGTATTCAAAGGGACTTATTCAAGCGATCCATTTACTTATCTTCTTAGCATAGCATGGGTTTATTTGATAGATGTGTCGGTGTAACTAAGCATGCAATATTTCTTATATCTTTTTATGCATGTCAATAGTTCTATCTTTTTTCAGACAAGCATTCCCAATTCTCAATTTAGGCAAACAGGTAAGCAGATGTATTTCAATGACAAGCTATGTGAGTTCTCTTATTAAGCATGATGAGGCAGGTTCTATCATTCTTCTTATAAAACTATCTTCTTAAGCAAACAAGCATTCAAAAACTCAGATTCATTATTAAGTCGTGCGAGAATCAGAGAATGCAGTTTTGCCCACTCACATTGATCAATCGATCAGAAACACTCCGAGAAGACTTTCGTTCGAGCAAGCAAGGCGATATCACTTGTACATAGTGCCTACGCGAAGCGGGGCACTACATACTTAACCACCAACAAAGAGTTTTGTCCTCGAAACTCAAGGAGAAACTCACAAAAATTTAGAGCAACGATAGTCCTCATCCCTTACCATCCTCAATCAAAATACAAGCAAATCCACGCACAAAGGCACAACTCTCAAGCAACAAATCAAATCCAGAAAACTTTTATGCGCATCTTTGAGAATATCTATGGACTTATTGTATGGAATGTTTATTGCAACACAATCAAAACTCAGAGTCGGAGGCAACAGAATGGACAAAGAATCGAGTCGTTCTGATACAACTATGTCAAGCCCCGGTCCCGCAGGGCCGTTCGTCCTCACTTTGGTCCTTACGGAACCGATCGTCCTCGCACGGGCGTGATGCTGTGTAAGCCTAAAGTGCGCTTGCACAAGGCCAAAGCTTTGAACAAGGGCAAGTAAGCTATTCGATACTGAAGCAGCGGCACATAAATTGCAGAAAAGTAAAGAACATAATGTTATATGAAAACAAGCTCTTTATTGATAATCGAAAGTGTTACAAGCGGCACAAGGCCGAGGTTACAAATCGCTCAAGCACTCTTCTCTCGATTACAATGACACCGTTCCATACATTATATCCCTCTATACAAAAGCAGCTCAAACTCGATACGGCTCAAGGCATCGACTCCAGATTTTCGGTTCCTTGGGATGAGACACGGCTATCGCTTCCTCGGACAAAACAAGCACCTGAGAGCAAGCAAATTGTTGGTGGGTCAGCAATTTTATAAGTACTGGTGAGTATAAAAAAACTAAATAGAAGCTATATTCCCTGAAACCCACACTAAGTAAGCATGTGGTAAAACATTACATTACTAGTGATCTTGCTACTTTTACCTAAGTTTATTTCATGCAGCTCAGGACTATAGTCAGATTACATCTTTTAAAAACATAGTTGGAAACAGTTTTGCATAATCATCAATAAGCATACAATCGGGACAGTGCTCTATCGTGTAGTGTGCATCATATATTGTGCATCATATTCTAACTCTTTGGGGCAAAGTTCTATAGTGGACTGAATCGTCTCAAATCAAGCAAATATTTAGTGGACTATCATACTTTCAAGCATACAAGCAGAAACATCTATATGGTTTTGGTCTCCGAGAAACTCAGGATCGGTAGCGATAATCCAACTAACCAATGACTCATATTCTGATGCTATTAGTAGCTGTGACCAAGGTTTAGCTCTGCACTAATAGTCATTGTCCGACCGATGCAAATGCATGAAGCACTATCAGATAAACTCTATGATTCACATTTTAATGAATGAGCAAGCTATATGTATACACATGTATTTCTTACCCCATTGCCGAACGGTTATCCCTGTAGCAGACACACAAGTTAGCCACATTATGCATATATGGATAAACTTATGAATCAATCTTTTGGTGTCAACAAATGATAGATATGCAAGAAGGTAAACCTAGCATGCGCCCTATCTATATGACGGTCCATGAGTTTTTCCATTGATGAACAACAATACCCCCCTAGATCCTTTCAGAACAGAATATCAGGGTGCTCTCACAATCCCTTCCGGATCGACCGATGTCACGCCCCAGTCCCAAAATATCGAGGGACTAGACACGTGGCATTGGCCAGCAGTACACACCGATGGACAAACCAATTTAATGGATCCATCGGGAATACTTAAGCTGTAATATAGGTCTACAATAATAAGTCAAAAACTAATCTCATCCACACACAGAATAGTAAGAACATCAGCAAATAAAGAAAGTACATCAAAGTCCAGTCTCAGCAGAGTATGTCGGGGAACAACCCGATAAGAGTCTAAAATACTGGTTCATCAGACCAGAACAAAAGAGTCCAAAATAAAGTATCTGAAGAGTACAAATGTCATAAGCTCAAGTAAAGTCTTCAGCCATCACCTCTGCTTCTATGTTAGGTTCTCCTTCAGCAACATCTCCTGGTACAGCTTCAGCTCCTGTCCCGTAAACCTCGGGATAATGCTCTTCTGCTAAACCTGGGGACATCATCCATTCCAGGTCCTCAGGGGACATAGCAAGGTACAAATAATACAAGCCAAAAATAGATGCAGTGAAATAGAAAATGAAATAAACAGGGTAACTACATAACCATCTATGTGAAAATGCAACTGAGAGCATCACTAGTACTCAGGCTGAGACTGCTACAAGCTCTGTGTCGGGGAGCCGGGTAGCAGCAATATCTAGTAGTGGTCTAGCTCTGCTCGAGAGTCTACAACCTCATAATAGTAGTATATATATATATAACAGCCTGTAGCCTGTGTGCCTCTCCCCACCCAATGTAACCTTACTTCTCATGTCCATGTCACGTGAGATCAGAGCTAATGCAATAGTCATAATCTAAGAGTATAATACTATGTCCATCCTGTATCCTATACAGAATCACCTTGAATATCTCAGGAAGATTCTGTCAATGTATGGTGTCGAGTGTCCTAGGTTATGGTGTACTTGATAAACAAGCACAGGAATACAAAGGGTCTCGAATGTCCATCACTAAATGACATACACAACTCCGCGTACGGAGTTGGCACCCGACTGTAATCGGACACTAAGTATGTCATACGGTCCTAGGTTATATCATGTACACTAGTCACAGAAAATAGAGCAAAAGAACAAAATAAACTATTAAACTACAATTTATGGTAAGGTACACTTGCCTGGGGTTGGAATACCAGTAGCGGTCCCTGTATCAGTGGGTTCAGCAATAACTCCTCCAAAAGCTGAAATGAACATTACCAACAGTCTCAGAACATAAGAAATAGCTAGAAACGCCTGTCCTTAAGTCCAGTTTGGACACAAGGGCAAAAACGACATTTCTGGGCCAAAGTGGGTCCATATGTAGGCCGCTTTGTACCGAAAATCGTGTCAGGGTCAAAGGTCTAAAAAATAGTCCAACTTAGTGTCAACAAGTCAGGAACGTTGATACGAACCCAACGGAACTTCCAGACTTGGATTCCGATGAGCCGTTCTCAAAATCGCCCGTCGGTTGGAGCCTATGGGGCCCATGACACACGATTTTTCCAACATTCTCAGAATTGAACCAAACTTGACCCACAGGACCAGCGTATTGTTACGAGTCCGATGGCGCAAGTTTCGTCTCGATCCGACGTGTTTACACTAAGTTACAGCGAATTGCAGAAAAATCAGATACGGGCCGTTGTCTGCGGATACGCACTGATTCCGGTGTGCACGCACATCCGAATCAGCTTCTGCGAAAGCCCGCACGTCCGTATCTACGATGCTCACGTATCGGTGAAGACCGTACGTGACCAAGTCGTCCCGGTTGGCGGGGCGTACCCAGTTCCGAGGTGAAATAGGGCGTAGATTTTTCCTGTTTTGGATCGCGGTTCACGATCACCTCAGGACGCGATGCCCCGAGCGGTTTGCACGGGCATCGAGGGGGTCATACAGGCTTCGCGATAAAACTGACGAAATAAGAAACTGAGCTACGAGCAGAAAGTTGTGGGTACCTGAACAGGGTTCAAGAAGTCCGATTTGCGCGTGTCAATTTTGAGTTTCCGTGTCCTGGATCCGTGTCCAAGCTGTGTCCGGGTTCTGGAAAGCCGCGGTGTCTGGGTCAGCCGTGTCCGGGCTAGGTCAGAGGTGCGTCGATGCTGTACGGCACTGGGCGGAGGTCGGCTAGGCTCTGGGACTCCTCAAAGAGGCTGGACGGCACCCAGTTTGGTCGGCCGGAGGTGAATCGGCTCACTGGAGGCGGCTCAGGCGGGGGCTCTCGGCTACGAGGAAGACGGAGAAGGAGGCAGCTGCTGCGGGAGGAAGGCGAGGTGGCTGAGGGCTAAGGAGGGAGGAGCTGCAGGAGGTAGATGGCAGCGGCGAGGAGTAAGGGTGGTGGAGGCGGAGGGTTCATGCGGGGGTTGAACTCGTCGGGCTGGAGCGGCTTCGGGCGGAGGTTGAACGGGAGGAAGGAGGCAGCGGGTCTGATGCGGGTGGCGGAGGATTTGGGGACGGCGCTCGGGTGTTCTGGTCGTTGAAGAGGGTGGCGCCGGTGGTCGTCTGGGACGGAGGGGGATGGCCGGAATTGGAGGAGAGGGAAGGGAAAGCTCGGGGCCGGCTGAGGTTTAAATAGAGGGAAAAATGGAGGTGGATCACCGAAGGTTTGGCCGGTAGACGAAGGGGAAGGGTCCTAACGTTGAGGGGAGGTGAAGAGGGACCGTCTCCGGCGGCCTCGGCGGCGGAAACGGCCGCCGGAGGAGATGAATCGGGGAAGATGAAGAATTGGGGTTAGGTTTCTAAACGGGTCGGGTCGGGTTCGCAGCGGGTCGGGTCTGACCCGGATCCGACCCGCTAGCTGAACGGTCTGGGTTGGTTAGACCGGCCGGTTTGGTCCGGTTCAACCTCTGGTTCGGTTTGGTTTATTTATTAATTGGTTTAATTAATTCAGTTAATTTTAACCATAGTTTATAATGCTTTAAAAAATTCATCCGGAATCCAATAAATTCCCGAAAAAATATCCCAAGCCCGATTTTTTTATTTTACACACGAAAATATAATTTTTATCATATTTTAATATTATTTAATATAATTTAAAAATTCATTTTAAATTAGAATACCTAGTTTATTGGTTTTAAAAATACAGAAAATTGCTAATTAAATTCAGAAAAATTAATTTAAAAATTCTTAAAATTTTCAGGTGATTACAATCTACCCCCCTTAAGAAAATTGTGTCCTCGCAATTTAAAGATTAAACTACTAATAGAACAGAACTTACAGGATTTACAAAAATTTACTTAAGATATACCTGCATCCTCGAATAAGTGGGGGTATTTCTGGCGCATGATATCCTCTCTCTCCCAAGTAGATTCACCAGGAGAGTGTTGCTTCCATGCCACACGAACTAGTTTAATTGTATGCCCTCGTAGTGTCTTCTCACTGGTTCCGAGTATACCCACCGGTTGCTCTTCATATCTCAGGCTTGGACCTACGGCAATCTCAGAATGATCCACTATGTGACTTGGGTCAGTCACATACCTTCTCAACTGTGAGACATGGAATACATCATGCACTCCCTCTAAGGATGGAGGTAATGCAAGACGATAAGCCACCTCACCTATGCGCTCCAAAATATCAAAGGGCCCAATGTACCTTGGACTCAATTTGCCTCTGCTCCCAAAGCGAATGGTACCTCGGGTAGGCGAAATCCTCAGGAATACATGCTCACCTTCCTTGAACTCCAGGGGACGTCGGTGTGTATCAGCCCAATGCTTTTGTCTATCCTGAGCTGTCCGAAGGTGATTCTGAATTTGTTTAACCTTCTCCACTGTTTGCATTACCAACTCTGGCCCCAATATTTGACGCTCTCCGACGTCACTCCAGCATATTGGCGATCTGCACTTCCTACCGTATAATGCCTCGAAAGGAGCCATCTTGATGCTTGCTTGATAACTGTTGTTGTATGAGAACTCTACCAAATGCAAATAATCTTCCCAAGACCCTCCAAAATCTAACATACAGGATCGCAGCATATCCTCCAAGATCTGGATTGTACGTTCTGATTGACCATCTGTCTGGGGATGATAGGCAGTGCTGAATTTTAGTCTGGTGCCAAGACTCTCTTGCATACTTCGCCAGAAATGAGAGGTGAATCTCGAGTCCCGATCTGATACAATACTAACCGGCACTCCATGCAACTTTACAATTTGTCGCATATACATGTCGGCTAGTACCTCTGTGGACTGTCCAACTCTAAACGGCAAGAAATGTGCCGATTTAGTGAGTCGATCCACGATCACCCATACCGCATCTTTTTCGCTGGGGCTCCTTGGGAATCCTGTGACGAAGTCCATGGTGATATGTTCCCACTTCCATTCTGGTATGGGAAGCGGCTGCAACATTCCTGCAGTCCTCTGATGCTCGGCCTTCACTTGTTGGCAGACTAAACATTTAGCTACAAATCTTGCAATCTCTCTCTTCATTCCATGCCACCAATAATACTGCCTTAGATCTCGGTACATCTTTGTTCCTCCTGGATGAACAGAGTACATGGAGCTATGTGCTTCAGTCATTAACTCCTGTCTCAGTTCTCCATTTGGAACATATAGACGTTCTCCACACCTTAATGTTCCATCCTCATGTATGCGAAGTCCCGTCTGCATGCCTGCTTCCGTCTTCTCTTTTAGTCTTCGAAACCTTGCATCAGTAGGCAGAGCTTCCTTAATCCTTTCCACGAGCGATGACTTTACTTCCAGATTAGCCAGCAAGCCACTATGCCTTGGTAAAATAACCTCTATCTGAAGCTCCTGTAGATCTTTCAATAGCTCAGGCTGCACCGTCAAGTAATACGCCGTAGGCTTCCTGCTGAGTGCATCTGCTACTACATTCGCCTTCCCTGGGTGGTACTGAAGGTCTATATCAAAGTCCACCATCAATTCAAGCCAGCGTCTTTGCCTCATGTTAAGCTCCTTCTGGGTATATACATACTTTAGACTTTTGTGGTCAGTGAAGATTTCTACCTTCTCACCATAAAGATAGTGTCTCCAGATCTTCAGTGCAAATATTACAGCAGCTAGCTCCAGATCATGCGTTGGGTAGTTCTTCTCATGGACCTTCAACTGTCTCGATGCATAAGCAATAACTTTGCCGTGTTGCATCAAAACACATCCTAGGCCACTACCTGAAGCATCGCTATAAACAACAAAACCGCCTGACCCTGAAGGAAGAGTCAAGACTGGTGCTGTTGTTAGACGCCTCTTCAATTCTTCAAAGGCCCTCTGACATTCTTCTGTCCATGCAAAGTCCTGATCCTTCCGTGTCAACTTCGTCATTGGCTCTGCAATCATTGAGAAATTTTCTACGAACCTTCTGTAATATCCAGCAAGTCCTAGAAAACTCCTCACCTCAGCAACTGATGTCGGTGTAGGCCAAGTCTCAATAGCAGCAACCTTCTCTGGATCCACTGACAGTCCTTCTCCTGAGATAATATGCCCTAAAAATGGCACCTTATCCATGCAAAACTCACATTTACTGAACTTAGCATAAAGCTTCTCCTGCCTCAACGTCTCTAGCACGATTCTGAGATGCTCCTCGTGCTCTTCGTGGCTTTTGGAATATACCAGAATGTCATCGATAAATACCACCATGAATTTATCCAAATACTGATGGAAGACTCGGTTCATCAAGCTCATGAATACAGCAGGTGCGTTGGTTAAACCAAACGGCATTACTAAGAACTCATAATGTTCATACTTTGTTCTAAAGGCTGTCTTCTGGATATCTTCCTTCCTTACCCTAATCTGGTGATAACCGGATCTAAGGTCAATCTTCGAAAATACCCTAGCTCCACTCAATTGATCAAATAAGTCATCAATACGGGGCAAGGGATACCGGTTCTTAATGGTCACAGCGTTTAACGCCCTGTAATCAATGCATAGGCGAACTGTTCCATCCTTTTTTGGTACAAAAAGAATAGGTGCTCCCCAAGGTGAAACACTAGGCCGGATGAAACCTTTCTCCAGAAGTTCATCAACTTGCTTCTTCAACTCTACCAATTCCTTAGGGGCTAGCCTATAAACTGATGAAGTGATAGGTTCTGCTCCTGGAGTTAAGTCTATGGTGAATTCTATTTCCCGATCAGGTGGTAGACCTGGAAGATCATCGGGAAATATATCCACAAACTCTGATATAACTCTTGGGTAACTTGACTCCCCTTCTACAGTTAATACCCTAAGAGTTGGCTGAACACCTTGTTCTACAGCTCCTCGAAGAAATTCAAACTCTGAGTGTCCAGGTGGTCTGAATATAACTCTTCCAAGCCGACAATCCAGAGTAGCATGATACTGACTTAACCAGTCCATACCAAGTATAACATCATAGTCAGGCATAGAAAAGATCAGAAATTGGGCTCGCATCTCTCTCCCGCAGACTACTACTGAACATGATCTACAGATATCACTAACAGGTATAATTCCACCTCCCGTAAGAATTCTCTTAGTCTTCGGAAGGGGTGCAGTAGCTACTCGATGGGTGGCTACGAAGCTAGCAGCTATAAATGAGTGCGATGCCCCAGAATCAAATAAAGCTACAGCAGGTAATGAAGCTACTAAAATGGTACCTGCTATAACTTCTCCAGCAATAGCTTCTTCCTGAACAGCTAATGCAAAAGCCTGACCTCGTCCCTGAGCTGGACCCCTCTGCTGACGAGCCTGTTGGAATAGTGCTGCTTGAGGTGGCAATGGTGGTCTTGGCTGATATCCTCCTAGAGCTGGTGGTCTGACTCCTCCAACTCCCGTCTGCTGTGCTCCCACTGCTGGATAATCTGGCCTTGGTGCAGGTAGAGCTAGTCGTGGTGCTCCCTCTCGGCGTGCTGTGCAGTCCCTGGATAGATGCTGGTTGGATCCGCAAACCAGGCACAAACCCAATTTACGTCTGCACTCCTTTTCAATGTGACCCAACTTGCCGCAGAAATGACAAGTAGGTAGGGTTCTTGGTGCTGCTCTCTGCGGTAGATTCCTCTGGAGTCGCTTTGCAGAATCCCCTTGTGCTGCCTTGGATGATACTGAGGTAAATGGTCGCTTCAGACTTGACTCCCTCCTGGTGACGCGCTCCATGCGTCGTGCTGCAGCAAGGACGTCGTTGTACGATGTAGGGGCAACAGATCCAATCAACCTCTGAAGCTCGAACCTGAGTCCATCAAAGAATTTCTCCACCTTTTCTTCTTCAGTAGGAATTAGAGAAGGGGCGAAACGACTCAGGCGAATGAATTCAGCATTATATTCCTCCACCGTCATGTTGCCCTGGATAAGGCGGTTGAACTTATCTCGGAGTTCTGATCTAGCAACGGCTGGGATATACATCTCTTGGAAGAGTCTGGAGAACTCCTCCCAAGTAACTCGGTCATGTCCGAGCCTCCTCTCTTCAGCTAGCCACCAGTGGTGCGCGTTGTCCGTTAGTTGCATTCGGACAGCGGTCATCCATCTCTCCCGCGGAAGTTCAGCTGCTTCCAACTGATGCTGTGTATTTGTGAGCCACTCATGCACTTCAGTTGGTCCTTCCTTGCCCGAAAAGGTACGGGGCTTGAGTTGACGGAAATCAGTGATAGATCCCGTCGCTGGTCGCCTAGCTTGTGGGTTTGCCTGTTCCAATGCATTTACTAGGCTGTTTCTCAGGTTCTCTGCCTCCTGACGCTGTGCCTCCCGTTGAACTTGTTGTTGAGCTTGCATCATGGCATAAAACATCTGGAACATTTGTTGCCCGTCTATTGCTTGCCCTGGTGGAAAGACAGGCATCTGCGGGGTGAACTGCGGCGGAGGTGGGATGTCGTCACGCCTGAACCTTGAGTTATGCTGCTCAGCTTGTCCACTTTGGGAGGATTGACCTATGTTCTCTGGTGTAACTCCATCTCCATAGGTAACCACAGCGTCTTGTGGTGTACTCAAAGGAATTTTATCTCCATTTCTTGGTTCCATCTTTCTGCATCCAAAATAAACTTTATGAGAACGTTTAATAGAGTCAAGCAGGATGCAAATCAAGTACTTAATTTGAATGCGATATAGAGTTTCAAAATTGATTCAACAAATGGATGAGATCCTATAACCTATCCTATCCTTTTACAGGTTTGCTTGGCCCCTAAGTTGAGACCAAAATGATTTTGTCGTGAGACCTGCATGGGCCACCACAAAAACTATGTCACGCCCCAGTCCCAAAATATCGAGGGACTAGACACGTGGCATTGGCCAGCAGTACACACCGATGGACAAACCAATTTAATGGATCCATCGGGAATACTTAAGCTGTAATATAGGTCTACAACAATAAGTCAAAAACTAATCTCATCCACACACAGAATAGTAAGAACATCAGCAAATAAAGAAAGTACATCAAAGTCCAGTCTCAGCAGAGTATGTCGGAGAACAACCCGATAAGAGTCTAAAACACTGGTTCATCAGACCAGAACAAAAGAGTCCAAAATAAAGTATCTGAAGAGTACAAATGTCATAAGCTCAAGTAAAGTCTTCAGCCATCACCTCTGCTTCTATGTTAGGTTCTCCTTCAGCAACAGCTCCTGGTACAGCTTCAGCTCCTGTCCCGTAAACCTCGGGATAATGCTCTTCTGCTAAACCTGGGGACATCATCCATTCCAGGTCCTCAGGGGACATAGCAAGGTACAAATAATACAAGCCAAAAATAGATGCAGTGAAATAGAAAATGAAATAAACAGGGTAACAACATAACCATCTATGTGAAAATGTAACTGAGAGCATCACTAGTACTCAGGCTGAGACTGCTACAAGCTCTGTGTCGGGGAGCCGGTAGCAGCAATATCTAGTAGTGGTCTAGCTCTGCTCGAGAGTCTACAACCTCACAATAGTAGTATATATATATATAACAGCCTGTAGCCTGTGTGTCTCTCCCCACCCAATGTAACCTCACTTCTCATGTCCATGTCACGTGAGATCAGAGCTAATGCAATAGTCATAATCTAAGAGTATAATACTATGTCCATCCTGTATCCTATACAGAATCACCTTGAATATCTCAGGAAGATTCTGTCAATGTATGGTGTCGAGTGTCCTAGGTTATGGTGTACTTGATAAACAAGCACAGGAATACAAAGGGTCTCGAATGTCCATCACTAAATGACATACACAACTCCGCGTACGGAGTTGGCACCCGACTGTAATCGGACACTAAGTATGTCATACGGTCCTAGGTTATATCATGTACACTAGTCACAGAAAATAGAGCAAGAGAACAAAATAAACTATTAAACTACAATTTATGGCAAGGTACACTTGCCTGGGGTTGGAATACCAGTAGCGGTCCCTGTATCAGTGGGTTCAGCAATAACTCCTCCAAAAGCTAAAATGAACATTACCAACAGTCTCAGAACATAAGAAATAGCTAGAAACGCCTGTCCTTAAGTCCAGTTTGGACACAAGGGCAAAAATGACATTTCTGGGCCAAAGCGGGTCCATATGTAGGCCGCTTTGCACCGAAAATCGTGTCAGGGTCAAAGGTCTAAAAAATAGTCTAACTTAGTGTCAACAAGTCAGGAACGTTGATACGAATCCAACGGAACTTCCAGACTTGGATTCCGATGAGCCGTTCTCAAAATCGCCCGTCGGTTGGAGCCTATGGGGCCCATGACACGTGATTTTTCCAACATTCTCAGAATCGAACCAAACTTGACCCACAGGACCAACGTATTGTTACGAGTCCGATGGCGCAAGTTTCGTCTCGATCCGACGTGTTTACACTAAGTTACAGCGAATTGCAGAAAAGTCGGATACGGGCCGTTGTCTGCGGATACGCACTGATTCTGGTGTACACGCACATCCGAATCAGCTTCTGCGAAAGCCCGCACGTCCGTATCTACGATGCTCACGTATCGGTAAAGACCGCACGTGACCAAGTCGTCCCGGTTGGCGGGGCGTACCCAGTTCCGAGGTGAAATAGGGCGTAGATTTTTCCTGTTTTGGATCGCGGTTCACGATCACCTCAGGACGCGATGCCCCGAGCGGTTTGCACGGGCATCGAGGGGGTCATACAGGCTTCGCGATAAAACTGACGGAATAGGAAACCGAGCTACGAGCAGAAAGTTATGGGTACCTGAACAGGGTTCAAGAAGTCCGATTTGCGCGTGTCAATTTTGAGTTTCCGTGTCCTGGATCCGTGTCCAAGCTGTGTCCGGGTTCTGGAAAGCCGCGGTGTCTGGGTCAGCCGTGTCCGGGCTAGGTCAGAGGTGCGTCGACGCTGTACGGCACTGGACGGAGGTCGGCTAGGCTCTGGGACTCCTCAAAGAGGCTGGACGGCACCCAGTTTGGTCGGCCGGAGGTGAATCGGCTCACTGGAGGTGGCTCAGGCGGGGGCTCTCGGCTACGAGGAAGACGGAGAAGGAGGCAGCTGCTGCGGGAGGAAGGCGAGGTGGCTGAGGGCTAAGGAGGGAGGAGCTGCAGGAGGTAGATGGCAGCGGCGAGGAGTAAGGGTGGTGGAGGCGGAGGGTTCAGGCGGGGGTTGAACTCGTCGGGCTGGAGCGGCTTCGGGCGGAGGTTGAACGGGAGGAAGGAGGCAGCGGGTCTGATGCGGGTGGCGGAGGATTTGGGGACGGCGCTCGGGTGTTCTGGTCGTTGAAGAGGGTGGCGCCGGTGGTCGTCTGGGACGGAGGGGGATGGCCGGAATTGGAGGAGAGGGAAGGCAAAGCTCGGGGCCGGCTGAGGTTTAAATAGAGGGAAAAATGGAGGTGGATCGCCGGAGGTTTGGCCGGTAGACGAAGGGGAAGGGTCCTAACGTTGAGGGGAGGTGAAGAGGGACCGTCTCCGGCGGCCTCGGCGGCAGAAACGGCCGCCGGAGGAGATGAATCGGGGAAGATGAAGAATTGGGGTTAGGTTTCTAAACGGGTCGGGTCGGGTTCGCAGCGGGTCGGGTCTGACCCGGATCCGACCCGCTAGCTGAACGGTCTGGGTTGGTTAGACCGGCCGGTTTGGTCCGGTTCAACCTCTGGTTCGGTTTGGTTTATTTATTAATTGGTTTAATTAATTCAGTTAATTTTAACCATAGTTTATAATGCTTTAAAAAATTCATCCGGAATCCAATAAATTCCCGAAAAAATATCCCAAGCCCGGTTTTTTTATTTTACACACGGAAATATAATTTTTATCATATTTTAATATTATTTAATATAATTTAAAAATTCATTTTAAATTAGAATACCTAGTTTATTGGTTTTAAAAATACAGAAAATTGCTAATTAAATTCAGAAAAATTAATTTAAAAATTCTTAAAATTTTCAGGTGATTACAACCGATTCCCAGTGCCCCAGGAATCAATCGAGAGACTATTACCTTGTGCACAAGTTGTCCGAGACCAATGCATGACAAGCAATATTCTATCAATAAGCATTAACATTCACATTCACAAGCATTTAACAATCTAATAGCCACACCTCCTAGAACCCGAAGGAACGGAACATCTGGGCGGACTATTAGACTCTTCTCTTTTCATTCATTCAAGAAAACACATTTTTTCACATATCTAATAACACACCCCCTATATCCCAAAGGAACGGAACATCATGGCGCACTATTAGTCACTTCTTGTACAGTTCAGACTTATAGCAGTTCAATATAGCAAAACAGACAAGCAAAATATATAATGGCAAGCACGATTTCGATTTCATATCTAGCATATAATATCTATCTCTTTCTTAGCATGTATTCAAAGGGACTTATTCAAGCGATCCATTTACTTATCTTCTTAGCATAGCAAGGGTTCGTTTGATACCTGTGTCAGTGTAACTAAGCATGCAACATTTCTTATATCTTCTTATGTATAGCAATGGTTCTATCTCATTTCAGACAAGCATTCCCAATTCTCAAGTTATGCAAGCAGGTAAGCATATGCTTTCAATGACAAGCTATGTGAGTTCTCTTATTAATGCATGATGAGGCAGGTTCTATCATTCTTCTTATGAAACTATCTTCTTAAGCAAACAAGCATTCAAAAACTCAGATTCATTATTAAGTCGTGCGAGAACTAGAGAATGCAGTTCTGCCCACTCACATTGATCAATCGGTCGGGAACTCTCCGAGAAGACTTTCGTTCGAACAAGCAAGACGATATCACTTGTACATAGTGCCTACGCAGAGCGGGGCACTACAGCTAGTTCAGTCATGTTCAAGATCATTCCTTTTTTTATTCTTGTACCATATCCTGCAAGTTACACCTGTTCATTCCCTTACTATTTTACTTCTGCATATTAAATTCATGATTTGTTTGATACACTGGTTTTAGTTCATAAGTTTGGCTCCCTTGTGGTTGTCACTCCCCGTTCCCAATATACGTATTTGGAATATATTCTTGTATGCTGGCATGGTTGTCAGGTTGGTTGGAGGACAAACTATTTTCTGTAAGAGTTTGGGTCTTGGTTTATTTTGAGATCGGGACTTGGTCATGACTTGAACCATTGGTCAAGTGAACCCAAGCCTTCCCTATATAAACCAAAACTCTCTCTCTCTCTCTCTCTCTCTCTCTCTCTCTCTCTCTCTCTCTCTCTCTCTCTCTTTTCTCATTATTTTTTTTCCATCATCTCTCTTAGGTTTTCTCTCTCCCTCCATAGGCAAGTACACCTTGCATAAAAATGGAGAAACCTTCTATTTTATGAGTCCATTATGTTTGCTATATGATTCTCCATATGTTTAGAACTTGGTATTTTTGGATTTGGTGGATGGATTAATGTAGATCTATATTTTAAGTTTAAAGCTTTTTTTTATGTGTTATTGAGTTTTCTTGGGTTTTGATCTCTTAAAACTTATTGTTTTCGAAAATTTATTGTTCTATGCTGATGAGCACTTGATTTTGAGTAGTCTAAATATTTACTTTGTTGGATTTGGACTTCGTTTGAGGATTCTATGGAAGAAACAAAACTTGAATTTTCGGAGTTTTCATGACCGAAACCTGCTGTTCTTGGACGAAGGAGCTCCATGCGGCACGCTTGGCATACAGCCTAGACTTATCGCTCCGAGTCGGCATATTGCCATCATGTTGGACGCTGACTGAATTTGCACATGCGCCCCTTGGCTAAAAGCATGAAACTTGACAAATGAAGTCTCACTAAGTCAAAAAAATTTTAAGAAGTCCAAAATATTTTATGCGACCAAGTGTGTATGCGGCCAAGAGAAGCATGCGGCCTCGAGCTATGTGTTTCTTCTTTCTTAAAACACATGACTCAACACCGCCTTGGCACGACTTTCTATAACTTTGTCTTCTTCTTCTGTCACACTTTATTTCATGTCACATTGGTCACATCCATCACTTTATGTCACTTTTTTTTACTTGTATTTGTTGCATGTCACATTGCACTTGTCCCAAAGAGTGGACTTGCCTCGACTGCATGCAACCTCGACTTCATGCGGTACCCTGGTTATGCCCCTATTATTCCTATGCGCATACTATTTCATGCACACGTTGAACACTTGCTTGGTTTAATATTTTTGTTTGATTGGATGATTGTGATGCTATGTGTTGAACTTAGAAATGACTTGTATTGTGGTATTGAATATATTTGTATATGGACCTAATGACCCAGATGTGACCATGTGCTAAATTGACTAAGTACCTGACATGAGCCCTATAGATGTGGCCTTATATGCACTTGCTAATTTTGCTTGATCACCTTATTATATGTTGGATAGAATAAGGGGCGTAGTTCAACTCAAAGAAATGTCTGCAATTCCGGTACTTATTTGGTTTAATAATTGTGGATATGATCTCGAGGGGGGTTCTCACACTACTCTTATTCTCATATATCGATATAATAAAGTAAAAAATTAATGTGATAAGTGCTTAATTGTCTTGTCCTCAATGACTTGCTACTAGATAACTTGTCCATGATCTTGTCCATGACCTTGATATTAGAACTTGTTCCTACCTTGACTATTGTATTCGTGCTGATACACTTGATCGCACCAAGAGTGCTACTTGATATATATAGTGAGTCATCGTGCCACATACTCCTGCTACATGATGTAGTACCCCGCTCTGCGTTGGTACTATGTATAAGAGATATCATTTTACAGACTCAAAAATAAAAAAATTCTGAAGAGCTCCTTGTTGAACCAGAAGACGACTGATCTAGGTGAGTGGGCAGAACTTTATTCTCTGATTCTTGCATGCCTTAATAATGAATATGAGTTTTTGAAATGCTTGTTTCTAAGAAGATAAATGTTTCCATTATGTGAATGATATGAACCTGCATGCTTAACTAGAGAACCATTGCCATGCTAGTATAAGAAAAAATTATTGCATGCTTAGTACTGTCTCCACTATCGAATGAACCATTGCCATGCTAATAAGAAGAGTAAAAGATAGAATTATATGCTAGATTATATAACTATTATTGGTTTCATGTTAAAAGAACTTCTGCTTGAAACATAGACTTGTTATCGAACTCGTTCAGAGAATAGCTTGATCACGTGTCAAAGCAGCTAGTATGAGCGTATACTAGTGTAGTGCTGGCCATGAATTGAACCTATCGGTCAATTGATAAGAAGGAGAGATAGAAGTTTGCTTGCATCATAGAGTTTATCTGATAGAATAATATGCATTGCATCGGTCTGACAATGGTTATTAGTAAAGAGCTGAACCGTGAGTCCATACTGCTAATTTGAGCATATTTTAGTACAAAAAAACTATGAGTCACAGCTGCTATTATCCAGATAGAGAAAGGATACCCTGAGGCTTGTAGTCCTCGCGATCAGGCGAGTGTTCAGTCATTAGTTAGCTGGATCACGTATCAAAGCAGCCATTTTGATAGTTCATCTATTTCGCATGATAAGAAGATAGTATATGAATCTGTGCATCGTGCTTGAACTGCTTGTCTTGTATGCTTAGTTGTATTGAACTGAACTCTGATTTCAAAGATATTTTCAAAAGAAGTAGTGCTCCTGTACTGTATGAAATGAACCTAGGTAAAACTAAAAAGATCACTAGTAATGTAATATTTTATCACATGCTTACTTAGTATTGGTTTTAGTGAGTGTTGTTTCTATTTGTTGATTTATAATCACCAGTACTTTTTCCAAAGTGCTGACCTCCCACCAGTTTGCTTGTTCACAGGTACTGGATCATCCGAAGAAGCGATAGCCGAGGCTCTGTAATACCCCATTCCGCTCTAGCGGACTGCCAATTCAAACGGCAAAAGTGCAATGTCCCGACCCTCTTTGCTCATGTGAGAATACTCGTTTGAGGCAAAGTATATCCAGACTTGTCCCTACAGGACTTCGACTTACGCTTTCAGAGGCTCACTCGGAGTATCGCTCAACCGAGGCGAATCATCGCCAAGGTGGGTGGCTACGATGAACTTGTCTTTGCTTAGCCACCACACTTAAAATATGAAATGATACATACTAGTCGCTAGGTAAATCACCCCTGCATGGTAATAAGAATACAACACACCTAGCTAAGGGAATAATCCTAATTTGTATTGCTTATGTTAGAACATGGAATTAAAATATTGCTTATATTCAGACCCTTGCATGCTACCTTTGCCTTGTGCAACAAGACCCCGCTATGTCTCGAGTATAATGATATGTATATGCTATTCTTAGTGCATTGTTCACTTGTTTACACTGCACGAACCTAGATCATGTCGCTCGGGAAGTCCCTTTACGGTTTTACCCCTCGGCTTATCTTCGGGCCCGAGCTAACATGAATGATTATGTTTACAACAAATGCATGCTTGCCTGCTTATAAGTTAACTTGTGATATTACCTAGACTCAATACTTGTAACAATGAAAATCAGGCCACAATCAAGTAAACACTATCTCGTATCGTGCATGCATTCGAGTCAGCCAGAAGACTATCAAATAGTCCTTCTGTAAAATTGAACCTGCAAGTATCCGGGACCGTTTGGTCGCTAAGACAAACCCCGCACCAGGGGAATGCATCAAGATAAGTTGTTCATTGAGAAAGAATCCTGTCAAGTTTACACATGAATGATAATCACATCAAGTTTACCTCTGAACGAGAATCCTGTCAAGCAAGTCAAGAATCCCAGCTCGTGGAGCAATTGCTCGATTCAGAACAAGAATCATGGATTATCATGTCAAGTTATGGATTTGGAAAGACCCTGACCTGCATGTTGCGGACAACTTGAAAAAGGTGATCTTCGGATCTCAAGTTCCACGGGCGATCACCGGGGCACCGGGGCCGATCCGATCTGGATAAAACTCTCATGTTTAGTCATCATGTGCAAAGACGGAATGGCATGCAGCGCATCCTATTTTCTCGCTGCATACCATTCTCGTTAGAGACTAAAATTGGTCCTTTATGGCTATGCCAACGACAATTGTTCATATAGATAAGTCATCATCGCTTAGCGGCCATCCGCGTGCGAGTCATTACATCGCATCAAGAATAACTGAATACCTGAACGATCGTAACACACTTGTACATATGAAGCACTTGAATATTTTATGCAACACACCTGATCATCCGAGTAACTCGTGCATCCGAAATATAGTCTCGTTCACAACACAATATTTGCATATGCTATTGCTCTGAATGTTTATACATGCTCGTGCTTGAAATTAACTTGGTTTGCCTGAAATTAACTTGGTTTGCCTTGGACAGGGAAGGACAAATGGTAAGTTGGTAAATCTCGCCGTGTTTCCTCTTATATCGCACGGTGCACTGCCACACGAGTTAGGCTATTCAATATTGCCATAAAACTGATCCTAAGGCAACTAGAAAGATAACATAATAGTTGGTGCACGAAACCTATATTACGTGTTTGGATTTGTCGAGCGGGCGAGTAGCCCCCCCACCAGTGCATTCGTGTACTGATAATCCACCAGGTTGTTTACAGGGGTGCAGGAGAACCTCGTTCGGTGCGGATGCCTCCTTCATGAAGGGTAAGGCATGGAGTTCACTATTGAGCCTTGGAGCGCTGCGTCCGGAACTGAAGCACATATACAAGACATAATGTTGGAACATCGACTGTATCATTCTACAAATGTAGCCACTTGGCACGCTTTTACTGTTTCAGAGAGAGAGGCTTGAGCGACTTGTAAACTCGGCTATGCGCCGCCTGTAACATTGTTTATATCAATAAAGAGTTTGATTTACTTCAACTTGTGTTATTCAATGCTTCCGCTATTGTCGACCCAGTGAACTCGTTACCAAATTGCCTATGCGTTTATAATTCTGCTATACTGGGACAATATGTGCGACTCTGTGGCTTAGATCTCTTACCGCCAGCTAATGAACCACGGCCTTGCACGGGCACGGCTCACGCTCATGCGGCACGCCCAAATGGGCCGAAGCGATCGTCCCGCGGGAGCGCTGGCGAGGTAATTCTCTCATAACGGGGACGGCCGATTAGCCTGCGGAAGATCGGCCTTAGGAGCCGGAGATCAGGAGTCAATGTCTTGAGATGTATGGAGATATTTTAGGATAATTTTGTATAGAGGGACATAATGTATGGAACGATGTCATTGTATTCAGAGAAACTCGTGCCTTGAGCTTTGCTTCACTTACTCAGATGGATTGTTGTTCGTAACATTACTCCTCCACTGCAAACTCGATCAGTTTGATGATAGCCAAGATGACTAACGTTGTTGCCTTATGCGAGCGCAACTCCAGGCTCGTACGGTATCATGTTCCGATGAGAACGATCGTCCCGCAGGAGTGCTAGCGTGGTGATCTCACGCCCAGCAGGGCGATCGGAACCGCGGGAGATCGGGGCGTGATACATAATATATGCAATTATTTTTATGCACATATCTGGTAGTTGGACAGTGACTTTAGCCGTGGCGAGATAGTATTGATTATTGTATCACACTTAGGTGAATCCATATGTAACTTGCGAGTAATAATATGGTTTCATATCAAGAGTGCATGTACTTAAAGTATGACATCTAAGAAGAATATTCATGTGACCACGGCATGAGATTCTAATTAACCTAGGGTTAACTAGGCAACTTAATTTGTAGAGAATTTAAAGGAAACGGTATCCCGAGATCGTGTATGTCGAGCCACCCTAAATTAGCTAGAAGTAAAGGCTGGCCACCACATATATTGTATATCATCCGCACTAGTAGAGTGCGGCATCTGACCTAAATATAAGACTGAGCCAATATATTTTCTATAGAAAGCCTGGAACTGTTACTAATTATTAATTATCTCAGTGCCATTGCAAGGGACTAGTGCATCTTATACATATATTCTTGTTCATATATCATTGGTTCAGCCAGCCCTGCTCGATTAGGGCACGATTTGAGGATACTTATATATTGCATTGCTGGGATAGCCCAGAGATCACATATGAAGCCGTAATACATGATTGGCCATTTAAATTACTTGTAATGAATGCCTACAGGAAAGTGAGCTATCGTGGCATGATGATCCAACCCATGTCCTTGTTTGGTTGTTGGGTTGTGTCGTTATGTTACGATAATCCATGGACTGAAGCTAGATTATTTCTTCTATGTATTATCTCTGATTGTGTATTGTGCCTTCCGTTATGTGGAATTAGGGACATAGACTGTTGTAGCATGATGGTTTAACTCATGTCCTTGTTTAGTTGTTGGGTTACGCTGTTGTGTTATGATAGGCTGTGAACTGAAACTACGATACAAAGTTACTTTAGCATTGACCATAATCAAGGGACATATTCTATCTTTATATAATAAGGCAGTCTTTGTCCTTGTTTGGTGAAGGGGTGTCGTATCATGTCATGGATATGACATATGTCATTGTTTGTTGGCTCACGCATCTTATGCTATAGAACTGGTTTTATTTTTTATTTCGTGCTTCCTTTGTGGTACTTGTTATTTGGGGTCTGACCCCACTGGTTTTGCATGGCCAGGTTTAGAGACAACACCTAAGGATCAAGCTTACTTCTCCCTCAATCATGGCACGTACTCGAAGGATGGTTGCTGAGGGACACAAGTGGGTTCCTTTATTCACTACTCGTCTTTTGTGAACTATATTCGTTTGGACATTTAGGCAAGCAGCACCTGTTAGCTGGCAAATCTGGACACTAATTCCCTACAAGATTATAATATATTCAGACTACAACTGACTCACTGTCATGTATACTTTTAATTTTGTATCTGGCATATCATTTTGTATTGCTAGATCCCTATGAACATTCTGAATGCGGCATTTGGGACGCCTTACTGCTTATTCTGAAATATTTTATGCTATTGCTACTTGTTTGAATGGTTGATATATAGAAGTTCTTGATCCTGTGAGACTTGATTGTAGTCTGCACCCTCTTTTCTCTAGACAACCTCAACACATTGGGGGTTGCTTCGGTGTTTCGCAAGGTATGGTTGGCTGAGTCATTCTTCCGCTCTCCATTATTCTGGTTCTGGTGCGTGACAATGGTGCTTGTTGTTTTGGGGTCTAACCCCACTGGTTTTCTATTGCCAGATTTTGGAGCAAAACCGTAGGATCAACCGTAGGATCTTCCGTACCTTCCTCCAAATGGTGAATACCAGAAGAACCCGAAGACATGAGTGAGTTTCCTTTTAATTGCCTATCATCATTGTAAATTATTCTTTTGATGCATTTAGCCACCGAGCACGTGTTTAGCTCATATTTTGGGCCATTGATATCTAGCCTACGGGCTCAGCATGACTGGCATATTCTAGACTATATCTAGAGTTAATCATGTATAACCTTACTCTTGCCAGTTCTTCTCTTTTGTACAACTAGTTTCATGATCATTTGTATATGTATAGTTTGTGACGCCTTACTATTATATGTGTGATGATGATAATTCTTGTAACATATTGATTTTCTGTGATTGAGACACCTAGGATTGCTTGACCCATGATTGATCGTTGGATTGTAGAGTAAACCCCACATGTCTTAGGCATCCGTGACCGTATTCTCGAGGTGTGGAGTAATCTGGTATACGTAGCTGGCTATGTCTACCCCCGCTCTCCAGTATCCTGGTTCTGGGACGTGACATAGATTAAATCCATGGACAATCAATTGAATTATGAGACTCCCCATCACACATTTGACAAACCTGAAAGTATACACATTATGCCGCACAAAGATGACAAAAAACAATTTAAATCAACACAAATTCTTACGAAATGTGATTGTAATGAATATTTCAAGATACCACCCATTTTCAAGGGCTTTTTGGAACAAATTATCCTAGCGTTTAACTATTTAAGAAGAAGAAAACATTAAAAAAATGGAGGAGGAGGAAGTTAGATCAGAAAAGAGATGAAAATGGGAGAAGAAAAAGTTAGACTAAAAAAAAGATGAAAATAGAGGAAGAAGAAGTTCGGAAGAAAAAATAAGATTTGGGGTTAAATTCTCATTTAATTGCTGAAGAAAGGATGAGAGGAGTAAAAAAAGTTTTTTTTTGTCAATTATCATATTCAAATGTTTGGTTGTGAGGCATGGAAGATAGGCAGAAAAAATTTAATAGAAAAAAAAAACTCAAAAATAAAAATTCAGAATACAAAAAATTTGATTGAACCCGTCAGGATTTAAACACTAAACTGGTATAAAATTCAGAGAATCCAAAAGCTAATTAGCCCAATAAACTACTACCTAGTTTAAGTTAGGTGATGAGTCATTGGGACAGTCTCTCCTGTATAAAACAAGTTTCGAAGATTGGGACAACATATAGGACGTTTTCGGCGGATTGGAGGTGGTTGCATGTGGTGGACCAAAAGAGGGGGCCCATGGCATCAAGCTCAGAGCTCAGGCTGCATGCAGTTGGTAGTCCCCAACCACAGCAGCAGCTGCATGTGCACTGCATTTTCATCATCATTACTCACTCACTCACCATATTCGTCTCTTCAGTAACTAAACCAACCATTCAGAAGCTCACAGGAGATCCCGAAACTCTATAAATACCCGTCCTTAATTCCCATTTCTCATCACTACTTCTTACAACTCTTTCTAAGTACATACAATGGAGGCAACCCTCTCCTCCTTGTGCTTCTTCTTCTTCTTCTTCTTCTTCTTCTTCTTCCTCCTCATCCTCTCCTCCTCGCTGGCCGACAACTACGGTTGGGAGGGCGCTCACGCTACTTTCTACGGCGGCGGAGATGCCTCCGGCACAATGGGTCAGTGGCATTAATTTCGGCTCTTTTTTCGGTTATTTATTTAGGCCATCTCCAATAAAAATTTCTAAAATTGAATTCTATTCTACTTGTCATGAAAAATTTATGTCCTAGTTGATAGTATTTCTGCACACACCAAAGAAAATACTATTACATGGTTCTCTATTTCTATTTTATGTGATAGAAGATAATTTTCATCCTATGCGTCAGAAAATGAAAGAATCTATTTAATGATGTAGGATTCAATATTATTTGCTATAAAAGATTAAAAAAAAATTATGCAAAATTATAGGATAAAAATTGAAATATAAATTATAGCTAGATTTCTTTTTTTTTTAAATAATTTTTTAACCGTAGAAATATGAGAGATAGATATACCATAGCTCTTGAGCTTGGGTTTTCAATCAGTATTAATGCTTGAATTTAGATTCAGTGGAAAAAAAAAACATATATAAGCATTAGTAGCTTTTTGAAGCAACCCTCTTATAGGTTTTGATAACTTTCAGTTTTTACCAACATATTTATAAATGATTAAAAAATTTGTATTAAAATTATAAAATATTAGTATTAATGATCAAATATTTAAGAAGGTTTTTTTAGATAACCCACGATTTTTTTTTTTTCATACACCGTCAAGCTAAAAAAGAATAAGATACGCGCAGAACCAGAAATTTGAGCTCGGATGTACTGGAGTAGACTAGATTGGTCTAGTTGTGAGCACTCATGAAAAATAAAATAAAAAAATAAACATTTTTTAGGATGGGGTTGAGTCTTACATGCCTCTGGGGGGTACTAGCCTAAGTTGATTGATATTTGCAGGAGGGGCTTGTGGGTATGGCAACCTGTACAGCCAGGGGTACGGCACCAACACGGCGGCGCTGAGCACTGCGTTGTTCAACAACGGGCTGAGCTGCGGGTCGTGCTACGAGATGCGGTGCGACGCGGTCCCGAGGTGGTGCATTGCCGGCTCTTCCATCATAGTCACCGCCACCAACTTCTGCCCCCCCAACTTCGCCCTCCCCAACGACAACGGCGGCTGGTGCAACCCTCCCCTCCAACACTTCGACCTCGCCGAGCCCGCCTTCCTCCAGATCGCACAGTACCGTGCCGGAATCGTCCCCGTCTCCTTCCGCAGGTTAATCAATTTTATGTTTTGTTCCCTTCTGAAATTTGTGATTTTCAATTTATATATACATATTTACGTCATGTTTTACTTTTTCTTTAATAATTTTCACTTTTTGATGATTCGATATATATAGAGAAGTAGTGATGGAGGAACAACAATTTTTTTTAATGTAATGTACTTTATTTAACAAAATTTTAAACTTTTTATTTATATTTTTTTATTTTAAATTTTTGTGTCCGTTCCTGAAAAAAGAACATGGTAACACAAACACAACATTTTATTCAAAAATGTAAAATGGTCTACTTTTTTTTTTGGATCCGTAGATAATGAGTGAAGACGGGCCTAAAATTTTAACAAGTGGTAGGAACGAGACTCCCGCTTATATAGGATTTGATCTAACTTCTTTAGTATACAGGGTGTCTTGCAGGAAGAAGGGGGCAATCCGGTACACGATCAACGGGCACTCCTACTTCAACCTGGTGCTGATCAGCAACGTGGGCGGCGCCGGGGACGTGCACGCGGTGTCGATCAAGGGGTCGGGCGGCGGGTGGCAGCCGATGTCCCGCAACTGGGGCCAGAACTGGCAGAGCAACTCGTACCTCAACGGGCAGAGCCTGTCGTTCCAGGTGACGACGAGCGACGGCAGGACCGTCACCGCCTACAACGTCGCCCCGGCCGGGTGGCAGTTCGGCCAGACCTTCGAAGGAGGCCAATTCTAGCCATAGCCAATGCCAATGCCAATGGTTACAGTATATATATCTATATAGCTATCTATACAGTATGAATGCTGAGGTTGCTTTTGTAAAGCACCCGCATGATGATTGATGATCGAGTTGAGTTCAAGGAAGTGATCATCAGCACTCACTATTTAGATTTGGATTATTATTATTTATGGTAGAAAGAAAGAAAGAAGAAAGAAAGCCAGGTGCGTATTTGATTGTAATGGCCTCTCTCTCCTCTTTTGTTATTTCTAAAGAATAGCATGTTTGTGATCAATGAATGAATTCTCTTGATGGTCCTATTATTTTCATAGGAGTAGGGGATTTGTTGTATTTGATGTTGCAGCTAGTTTAACTGGAAGGTTGGAATTGGGACATTTGTTTGCCATTTTTTTATATATAATAAATATTGAGATAAGTTGCAACCGAATTCATCGGTACCAAAATGTAAAAGTTATATGTTCAAAATGTTAAAGGTATATGCTAAACAAGACCCAGACGTCTCCACAAATTTATCGGTGCCTCGTATTTTGCTATTCGAGATGTCTAAATACATTATATCACAAACAATGGACGACTCGCGGGTTCAACGAGCGACGTTTTGAAGAAGTGTTACATTTTTTGTTAAAAATACGAGACATTGAATTAATTCGACACTACGTATTCAACAATACAGATATAATTGCGATCATATTTGCGTACGAGAAGATGAGATCAGTACGATCAAATTATAAATAGATTTATATGTAAATTATAAAAATATAAAAGGTTTGTATGTAACAAGCTATTTTTTTTGTTTTAAAAAAAAAATTTCTGAGGCGGATTCGCTTTAATTTTTATTTTTTTGAGTTTTTCCATAATTTTTGCTTTGGAGCAAATTAAGGTTTACTTCTCTATCCGGTAGAATTTTTTGAAACAGAATAGAATCGATGTTGGATTTACACCCAAACAAACATCCTTTTACTGCAACTTTTTGTTACATCCAAAATGACTACAATAGCAAAAGATAGCTACAACAAATTTTTATTCACAACAACCAAACAACCCTTTACAATTAAAAGGGTAAGACTATACACACTCAATCCTCTACTTAACACATCCCATATTAAATAAAATAAAAAATAAATATATATATATTAAAAGATATAATTATCCACATTTCAAATGCCCTTGTCTTCCCTCACGTCACCACCGTTTCTTTCGCCACCCGAACCCGGTCCAGGTTCACGCCCCCCCTCGTCCCGGTCCGATCTCGGTCAGCGTCCAGATCCTCCGGTCCGAGGGCCTCGTCGCTCTCTTCTCCGGCGTCTTCGCCACCGTGCTCCGCCGGACGCTCTACTCGACCATCCGCATGGGACGCAACTACCGGTCCGTCTCCGACGCGATCCCGCGCATTGAGCGGTCGGAGGGGGTCAGGTCGCTCTGGCGCAGGAGCTCGCTGACCGTGAACCGTGCGATGATCGTGACCGCAAACCAGCTGTCGACGTATGACCAGGTGAAGGAGACGATGCTGGCGAAGGGGGTGATGAGGGACGGGCTGGGGACGCACGTGGCGGCCAGCCTGGCGGCGAAGTGGTGGTTGCGGCAGCGTCGAACCCAGTGGACGTGGTGAAGACGAGGGTGATGAACATGAAGGTGGAGAAGGGGATGCCGCCTCAGTACGCGGGGGCGCTGGACTGCACGATGAAGACGGTGAAGGCATAGGGTGGGATGTGTTAAGTAGAGGATAATATGTCTTTTAATATATATTTATTTTTTATTTAATTTAATATAAGATGTATTAAGTAGATAATAGAATGTGTATAGTTGATTCCTAATTTTAAAAAACACTAAAATTGATATAAACGTTATAACACCAGTTACATCAAAAATACTTGCAACCAACCATACAGTCCTTTAGATGATTTGGACACTTGCGATACATACCAAGATAATAAGTAGCAAGTAGTTAAAGGGGGGAGCGTTGCAACTATAACTAGACATTAATGACATAAAAAACCTAGAGGACATTTTTTTATTTATTGTAAGTTCAAGTAACAAACCTAGGGAAAGATTAGCTAGTTAAGTAAAAATTTAAAGAGACCAGTGGCAGTGGTAAAAAGTTGCACTTGGATTCCTACAATTTGCAAAGGAGCTCTAGACAACCAAACCTTATGATAAGTTAAAAAAAATTAGTAATAAACTATACTGCTATTAATGAAGAAAATTAAGTTTTATCCTATTTTTTTTTAAATATATCTATGTATATGTTTACTAATTAAAATTATTCGTTAAAGTTAATAGGAACAACTAGATAATTACGGAATCTGCCCTTTGATCTTCCTAAATAGTCAGACATGTATAAAATAATAATATGATATATTAACATAGTAATAAATTTATAATAATTAATGTATTTGTCTTTTAGTCTTCTAAGTATAGTAGCAATAAATATGAGAATAATTACAACAAATGTTTTTAAGTCTTTCTAATAATAACATATAAAAATGTAAACCCCCTCGACCAGAAATTAGGGTTTACTAGTTTAATTAGCCTAATTAGGGTTAACCTAAATTAATTAAGATTTAATATATAGTATTATAATACTTGTGCAATAATTTATTGTTTTAGGATACTACCTTAGCTGTTGCCCTAAAACGAATTCCACATATTTGACCTAGACCTGTAAACCCATCATATTGAACCAGGAACAAACCCCGGATACCGATTTTCGTGCCTGATTTTAGACGCACAAAAGTCGTTACAAACGTCCGTGCGCAAATTATTAAATTTGCGTAATTACGTTCGTTGTCCGTTCCAATCGAAATTGAGACCCAACCTCAACCAGTTTTGACCAACCCAGATCACGATAATATTGTACATTGAGCCTACTACACCAATGACCCTTGTCCAACCCAATTTAGACTCCCAGTTTTTAATTAAATTAAATTAGAAACACTGTTACATTAATTATGAATTAATTAATGTGGAGACCTAACCTAAATTAAATTGGACCCAAATCCAACCCAAACCCACATGCACACCCACAAGCCTCATACAAAACACCAAACACCATCATGGTCCAATGAGGAACACCAAACATGGTGTTTGGTCACATTAAATCCCTTATACAAATTAATTGTGCAAATACCAAATTGTCAGGGGCCTAATTGCAAAATTGCAATGAGGTGCCCCCTCTCATTGGCCCAAACCATCATGGAGAAAAGTAATGGTTATGACCAATCGTGAGCATTAAATTCCCCCCCCCCCCATTTTCATGTCCTTGCATTACCTTTATGAGAACCCATCTTGACCCTACAAATTTGAATGGCCTATTCCTAGCCCTCCACTCATCTTGATGGACAACCCCACTCCCCAAAAATGGTTGTCCAGCCGGCCCTAATCCCTAGGCAGCCCCCCCCCTCACTCTCTGTCCTACATATACATGTTTATTTACTCATTAAATGAGAAAACCCAAACCCTAAATACTAAAACCCCAACCGAGCTCAACCAACAGCCGACCCCACACCTCATCCCCGAGCTCCACCACCGACCACCAGCCACCACCAGTCACCGCCACCCTAACCCGACCCCTTCGCCGGACCCTCCCCTACCCTCGGCCACCGCCACTCGGCCACGACGCCGCCGACAGCCACCCCCCAGCCGCCCGCACCGATCCTAGCTTCCCCAGCCCGCACAGCACAGCCGAACACCCCTCGACTTCGTGCTCCGCCACCACCGCAACTCCGACCGCCGTACTTGGCCGAACCCTTCCCCGTCCAGTCCTCCACCACCCCACAAAATTTCAGCCGACGACGTCAACGCACCGGAGAGATCTCGAGCCCGCAGCGTCGACGAGTCCAGAGCCGCGGCTGCTGCTGCCGAACTCCCCGCGCGACGCCGGAGCGCCGTCCGGCCACCCCCGCCGGCGACGACCGACCAACTCGATCCCCTCGACCTGAGGTACAACACAGTACATTATTTTATGTGTAATTATCATTATTTCTACATGTATTTTAGGTTGCAAGGTTTAGGTGTATAGTTTCGGTATTTTCCTTGTATTCAATACGTATTTTATGAATTTAAGAATACCCTGTATATATATATATATACTTATTGTATTCTTTTGTATACTTTATATATAACAGTAAATATAAGTATGATATACTAAATATTATATTTATATTATTTATAAATACTCATTACGTATATAAATACCTATTATATATATGTGTATATATATATGTATAAATACATGTATGTATAAATATTTGCATTATATGTAAAATATTAAGTATTTAATATATTGTGTTTATATATATTCTGTGATTTAGTATATATAATATAATAATATTGTTATATCATAGATTTGTATTTAATAACCTAGTATGTATATGTATATATATATATAAATATGTATATGTGTATGTACAAATATATTAATATACATCTTATGATATTTGTGTAAATATAAGTATAGGTGTATTTCTGTGAAACTAGTTATTTAGTGCAATAAATATATGTATTATATACATTTATATATATACTAAGACATATTGTGTACATAGTATATCAATACGGGTATATATATATCTATAAATATAAATATATACTTGGGTATACTAAAATGAGTATGAATATATATATCTGTATATATATAAAATTATGTTATGTATATTTACTTATGTACAAAATTAATGTTTAAATGCAAATAATTATGATTGTGTAAATTTATTTGTGTACATAAAATTATATTTAAATATATGTTATGTGTAATATATAAAAATTATTTCTAAATATATATATGTATATATATTTATGATATTACCCAGTTATGCACATATATTTAATATGTGTATTATTAGTATATACTAATTTATACATAAGCACTATTTTTGTACTATTAAACAAATGTATTATTTTAATAAAATTAAATATGATGTAATGTATATGTATATGATAGTGTTAGCTATATATACATACAGCCCCGACCCTGTGTCAGTTGTAGATACGGACAGTGTGTCTTAGTCGTGCTATTGTAGCGACTAATTTGGACATTACTATATCCTATATAGGATTGCTGGACACTACTGCCGAGGCATCAGGAGTAGGGCTTTGGATTTCGTAGCTACCCGGGACAGGCAAGTATACCTTGCTGGATTACTGTTTTAAATTTAAATGTTAAATATTTTAATTATACATGAACTGTGCGTGTCCAAGAATAACTCGGGTGCGGTCGACATTGCGTCGATGAGTAGTGTACATGTCCTAGTTGCTAGCTGACTCACCCACTGTGAGGATATTTTGATATCTTCCTTGACCATGGCACTATACACGTATCGTGATGGTACACTCATATTGGGATGCGGGTCCGCGTACCCGATTCGCTATCGGTACGTACGACATGCATCACGGACTAGCTTGTATTCTAGAATAATATAGTTAATTGAGACTTGGCATCTAGATACGGTACACTCAAGTCGTGCATTCGACTTGCGTATCTACATTGGGCGGGAAGGACAACTGACAAACGTATGGGATACCCCCACCGGATTCCGTGGTATCCAGAGGAACCATAGACCCGGTGACTCCCTATATTCAGACACCGCGCTCTACAGAGTGTTACGGACGTATGTATACATAGCAGACACCACGCCTTAGAGTGTGGACATTATACTTATATACAGATACCTCATTCTTCGGAATGATGGACGATTACAGATACCACACTCTAGAGGACGTTGGACGTTATGCCTACACCTACTTATACATTCCTAGGTTGTCCTTATATTGCATTCACTTAGATGGTTAGCACACCCCTCCTCTTTACTTTTATTTCAGTACTATATCCATCATGCATATTGTATCTTGTTACGTCCCTCTGAGGACCTGGTTATCTTCCAGATCTGGACGAGGCCTTTTATCCCATAATTTACGGGCCAGGTGTAGAGGCGAGGTTTGCTCTTGACGAGGGGCTAGAGGTACTTCCATCAGAGTACCCCTGATCAGATTGGTAGGCCTTCCGCCTATGACTGGAGCTCCTTACCTAGTTAGATGTTGTTCCAGTCTCTCCTTATCTGTACTTTCATTTCAGACATTCAGTACTTTATTTCAGTCTATCAGTACATTGTAGTGGGTTTGTTCCCACCAGACTTATTTCAGTTGTACTATGTCTTTCGTCTATGTCCTTATATTCCAGTTTTTCTTTCAGTATTATACTTGTTGTTTGTGGATGAGATGAGATTAGACACTGCCTGTTGATATATTAGACTTGTTAGATTTAGGACAGCGTAGCACACTTCGCCAGGATCCATTAAATTGGGATATCCTCGAAGACGTGTCAGTTGGCCAATGCCACGTGGCCTAGTTCCATAATATTTTGGGACTGGGGCGTGACAAAAAATACGTGTAACACACGTGCACATATATACTAGTAATTGTATAATGAAAAAGGTTAAGTTCAACTTATTTCTTTTCAAATATATCCTTACATATGTTTATTAATTAAAATTATTCATTAAAGTTGATAGGGACATCTAAGTAATTACATGAGTGGTCTATCAATCTTCCAAAATAGTATCTTGCATTGGCATTTCAAATTAATATAGTAATACTAATATAATAATAAATTTAGAATAATTAAGATTTATTATTTTTTTATCTTCCTAATTAGTATTAATAAAGATTATAATAATTACAATCATTATTTTTTTCTCTTCTTAATAATAATGTAATATAATATAATAACATGTACTACTATTATTTGCTCTTTTCAATTAGTACAAAATATGTTTGCTCGTGTAACGCACATACATATATACTAATTGTCACGCCCCAGTCCCAAAATACCGAGGGACCAGACGCGTGATAATGGCCAGCAGCACACACCGATGGACAAATCCAATTTAATGGATCCATCGGAGCGTACTTAAGCTGTAATACAACAATAAGGGTCTAGATATACTAATCTCATCCACAGAAATGAATACAACAATATCACAATCATAAAGCAATATCAATCTCAATATAATATAAACTCGGGGAAATAATCCGATAATGAGTCTGATACATCTGTCAAGATACAAGAATAAAAATAACCACAACAAATACTGAGTATGGAAACAGTATATACCCAAAAGATGCCCTCGGTGATCACTCGTCTACTGAATCTGGTACTGCTCCAGTGCCTGCTCCTGCTTCTGCTCCTGCTAAGGCTCCTGTCCCGTATAACTCGGGGTCGATCTCGTCTGCTAGTCCTGGGGACATAGTCTCGTCTGCTAGTCCTGGGGACATAGTCCGGATCCAGGTCCTCAGGGGACATACAAGGTACATATAATACAAGCCAAAAATGCAGTGTAATAGTAAATAAAATGAATAGGGTAAACTATATAACTATCTAGGTGAAATACAATATGAGAGCATCACTAAAACTCAGGCTGAAATAATTACAAGCTCTGTGTCGGGGAGCCGGTAGCAGTGATATCATGTGGTTGTCTAGCTCAGCGAGAGACTGAGACACCGTCAGCTGTCTAGCTCAGAGAGAGACTGAGACGCCGTCATAATATATATAATCAACCTGTAGCCTGTGTATCTCAATAGTGTAACCTATATAGCCAGCTAAGTAAAATGCAAGATGAGAGCAGCACTAGAACTCAGGCTGAAACCACTACAAGCTCTGTGTCGGGGAGCCGGTAGCAGTGATATCATGTGGTTGTCTAGCTCAGCGAGAGACTGAGACGCCGGCATGATATAAAATCAACCTGTAGCTGTGTGTCTCTCCCCACCCAATGTAATCATACGTCTCATATCCATGTGGCCCCATGTCCATGTAACGTAAGATCATATCTAATGCAGCAAGTTATATAATATCTAGGAATATAGTGTCTATGTCATAAAACCTGTATCCTATACAGAATCACCATGAATATCTTTGGAAGATTCTGTCTCATGAATGGTGTTAAGTGTCCTGGGTCATCGTGTACTTGATAAGCCAAGTACGAGAATGTAAAGGGCCACGATATCCATGTCTAGATGACGTTACACAACTCCGCGTATGGAATTGGCACCCGACTATTAATCGGACGCTAAGTAAGTCACACGGTCCTAGGTCAAACATGCACCAATATATATATATATATATATATATATATATATATATATATATATATATATTCAAAGGAATAAATAACAAGAACTGCAAGTTTTGGCGAGGTACACTTGCCTAGGGTCCTGGCTCCAACTGTGGCTCTGGTCTCTGTGTGATCTGCAGGTACTACTCCGGTTGCTGAAATAAATATCACCATCATATCCAGAAAATATCAAATAGCTAGAAACGCCTGTCCTTAAGTCCAATTTGGACACAGGGACAAAAATAATATTTTCGGGCCAAAGCGGGGTCCACATGTGGGCCACTTTGCACCGAAAAGCGTATCAGGGTCAAAGGTCTCCAAATTTGCCAAACTTAGTGTCAACAAGTCAGGAACGATGAGACGAACCCAACGGAACTTCCAGAATTGGATTCCGATGAGCCGATCACAAAATCGCCCGTCAAGTGGAGCCTATGGGGCCCACGATACGCGATTTTGTCAACGTTCTCGGAATCGAACCAAACTTGGGTCACAGGACCAGCGTATTGCTACGAGTCCGATGGCGCAAGTTTTGTCTCGATCCGACGTGTGTACACAAAGTTACAACGTGTTCCAGAAAGGGCGGATACGGGACGTTATCGGCGGATACGCGTTGATTCCGGTATGCACGCACATCCAAATCAACTTCTGCGACCAAGTCGGTGAAGACCGCACGCGACCAAGTCGTCCCGTTTGGCGGGGCGCACTCAGTTCCGGGGTGAAACAGGGCGTTGGTTTTCCTGTTTTTGGATCGCGGTGTACGATCACCACAGGACGCGACGAACCAAGCGAGTTGCACGGGCATCGAGGTGGTCACACGGTCTACGCGACGCAACTTACGGAATCGAAAACGGAATTACGGGGAGAGAGAAACGGGTACCTGAACAGAGCTCCGAAAACTGCGTTTTCTCGTATCCGAGTGTCGAGTTTGAAGTGTCCGGGTCCTGTGTCCACTGTGTCCATTAGGGTTAGGGTTTCTGTTTGTGTCCGGGTCAAAGGCTACTGTGTCCGGGTCAGGGCTGCTCGGCGGACACGGCGGAGGCGGAGTCGTCTTGGCTAGGGCTCCGGCGAGGGCTTCGTCGACCAAGGCTGCTCGAGCGGAGGGTCTCGAGGGTGCTGGCCGTCGTGGCGGAGTGAAGACGGGGTGCGGGGGAGGCTGTGGAGGCGGTGAGGAGTTGGGGGAGAAAATCGAGCAGCGGGCGGAGAGGGTGACCGGGGACGAAGGCACGGGAGCAGGGATGGTCGGGCGGAGCGGCGAGGGGAGGAAGTGGAGTCTAGGACGTCGGTGGCTGCGCTGAGGAGGGAGGAGGGTTCTGGGAAGGAGGAAGAAGGAGATCGTCGGGGACGAGGAGAGGCGGGGTACTCCGGCGAGGTGGCCGTCGTCGGGAGGAGGTCGAGTGGTCGGGGGAAGAGGGACGGGCTGAGGGAGGACGGGGGCTGAGGACGGCACGTCGAGGGGACTGTCGACGAGGGGTGGAGGAAGAAGAGGGATCTAGGGTTCAGGCGGCCGCGACGGGGGTTTTATAGTTCTTGGTTTGGTTCAGGAAATAAACTGGGTTTATTTGAAATAAATCGGGTTCAATTCAGGGTTTATTTTGGTTTAATAGTTTATTTATTTAATAGTTTTTAGGGCTTTAAAAAAAATGTTTTCGGAGTCCAATAAATTCACAGAAAATTACCCTATGTCCGGTTTTTCATTTTACACCATAATATATTATTTTCATAATATATTAATATTAATTAATAGCAATTAAAAATCATTTAATTATCAAAAGCCTAGATTTTAATTACAGAAAAATTCCAGAAAATTCCAGAAAATTGTGAAAATTCAAATTTAGAAATTCCTAAAAATCAGGGGGCTTACACTAATAATAATAAATGAAGAGAGGGATCCATCGATTGAGTAAAATTTCAAAAAATTACCAGAAGCAACAAGCTGTAGCTCATGTATCATGTCAAAATTGTTTGCGTTCGAACCTTCTATTAATTGGACTAGTGTAGATGCACGTGCGTTGCACATATTTCATAGTACCTAGAAAGATTAAACAATATCATTTTTTTCCATACATAATTATCTAACTATCAATGTTAAATTTAATGAACAATATTAATTGGTAAATATAGATAAAGATATTATGAAAAAAGAAATTTTATGATGAACCTCAATTTTTATTATTATATAGTAGTATAGATTAGACGGATCAACCTTAAACTAATTGACGGGCCGGATCAAAATGGGCCGAGTAAAAATTGTAGTTTTTTAGCCTTTAAATCTGGCCCTAAGCCGAAACAAAAAAAAATCAGTATTATTATAAATCATGATTGCGGCAGCAATAAGCACTAGCGCAAGTGTCTTCTTCCTCAAAGGATGCGCTTCTAGATTTCTCCAAACCCCCAATTCCTGCTTCAAAAACATCTCATTCTTCAACAAACCGTCTTCAATTAGGGCTAGGGTTAGGGTTTGGTCCGGCATGGCTAGAGGAGGAGGAGGAGCGGTCGATCGGTTCGAGCTGTCTCCGTCGAGCGTCCTGATGTTGCAGAAGGGGGACATCACCGTCTGGTCCGTCGACGGATCCACCGACGCCATCGTCAGTATCCCTACTCCTCTCCTTGTCTTAGTTTTCGAGAATCTTTTGTTTACGTGTCGTGTCCGTCTCGGTGCAGCGTGTAGTCCTGTCGACCAGGATGACTGCACATATTGATGATAGGTTGTGTGCTTCAAGTAGGACCTAATGATATTCCTTTTGTGGTTTGGAAATGTTTCGGTGAGAAATGATTGATGAGGTTTGCTAATTTATTCAACCGAGTTACGGACATCGGAATTGGATGTAGAAGTTGTATTATAGTATCCTGTATATAAAAATAAGAGATATATACAGAAATAATAACTATCTTGCGAGTAAATATTGTGAAAAGAAATTAGAGGAGGTGTGACCCTAGGAGATGGCTCAACGGCACAAATTATTGGAAGAGGAAAAGTTGACCTGAAAATGACATAAGGAAAAATCTTAACTCTTCATGATGTTCTTCATGTGCCGTCTGTCAGGAGAAACCTAGTTAGTAGATCCCTTCTTGTAGCCTCAGGATACAAAATTGTAATGGAGGCAAATAAATTAGTATTTTCTAAGCATGACTCCTTTATAGGAAAAGGCTTTGTAAAGACGGTCTTTTCATTTTAAGCACAATGAATTAAAATTTTGATTGTTCTCTCATTGTCTCTAATATAGAATCTTTAAATGTTTGGCATGGCAGACTAGGTCATGTGAACCTAGGTTCTATTAAAAGAATGATGACTTTAGATCTTATTCCCAAGACTCCAATAGATGACAAACACAAATGTGAGATTTGTGTTCAAGCCAAACACACTAAATTATCATTCAAATCTGTAGAAAGAAATTCTGACCTTCTAGAATTTATCCATAGTGATGTATGTGACTCAAATAGGATTTTGACCAGAGGCGGTAGAAAATACTTTGTTACGTTTATAGATGATTATTCAAAGTATTGTTATATCTACCTTCTCAAAACCAAAGATGAAGTTCTAGATAAATTTAAGGTCTACAAATCTGAAGCTGAGAATCAATTAGAAAGGAAGATTAAAATCCTTAGATCTGATCGTGGTGGAGAATATACCTCAAATAAAATGATTAACTTCTGTGAAGAATATGGAATAATTCATGAGGTAACATGGAATAATTCATGAGGTAACTGCTCCATATTAACCTCAGTCTAACGGAGTTGTTGAACGCAAGAACCGCACTCTGTTAGATATGGTGAATGCCATGCTTCTCAGCTCTGGTGCTCCTGATAACTTGTGGGGAGAAGCCCTTTTAACTGTCTGTTACATTCTTAATAGGATTTCTAGTAAGACAAAAGATAAGACTCCCTATGAGCTGTGGAAAGGTAGAGCTCCGAGGATTAATTATCTTAGAGTTTGGGGATGCCTTGCTAAAGTCGGAATTTCCGAACCTAAAAATAGAAAGATTGGTCCCAAGACTGTAGACGCTGTTTTCATAGGATATGCCTTAGACAGCTATGCCAATAGATTTCTAGTGACTCACTCAGAAGTAAATGAAATCTCTAACAATACCATTATAGAAGCAATAGATGCAATTTACTTTGAAAACATATTTCCTTTTAAGGATAGAAGTTCAATCTCTTCCTCCATACCCTCTACTAGTTCTCATGTCCAAATACCTAGCTCACAATCTGAACAAGACTTAGAACCTAGACGGAGTAAAAGGAATAGGATTGAAAAAAATTTAGGAGAATGATTCTTCACCTTTTTGATAGAGGGTGATCTCTCAACTTATGAAGAAGCAATGTCGTCTCCTGATGCTCCCTTCTGGAAAGAAGCCATTAACAGTGAATACAACTCCATCATGGAGAATAACACTTGGTTTCTAACAGATCTATCTTTAGGCAATAAACCAATAGCTTGTAAGTAGATTTTCAAGAAGAAACTCATAGCAGATGGTACTATAGAGAAATACAAAGCTAGATTAGTTGCTAAGGGTTTTACCCAGAAGAAAGGGTTAAGGGTTAGATTAATCACAGTTTCTATTTGGTTTTATATCGTGGAGTTCTACCACCGAATCAGTTTACTTATTAAGAAGATAATATAAAATTTTAAAGAGAGAAAAAGAAGAAGAATTTACATATGATTTTTATGAACTAGCTAAGGAGAAAATATGGTGGACTTTGGAGTAGGAGCCACTTTCTTATAGTTATATTTAGACTATTAAGGATATAAATGATACGGCTAAGTTGGAACCATTAGTGGAGAGCAAACTATTTTCTATCGTCATTGGCTTACAGTTTTCATCGAAGTTCAACATTTAGTGAAGGTTCAAAGTATCGGTATCGGAATCGGTATCGGTATCGGTCCATTCCTATGAGTATCGGGATCGGCGGTATCGGTAGTATCGACGGTTTCGGATCGGAGTATCGGATTTTTTGGTATCGGAAAGCAAACAACTATTAGTAAATTATTAACATTTTAGAAAATATATTTTATACATTTATGCATAATTTAAAATATTTACAGTGTTGTTTCTTAGTATTTTTGAAATTGAATGAAATAGTAGTCACCCTTGTCGATTAATTTATATGCGATAGATAAGTTTTCCTCTTTTATATGCTTTTACAACCTTACTATGCTTTTACACCCTTGCTAATTGGTCTTTTTAATTCAATTTTCTTTGCCGAATTGACCGAAAAAGAGACCTCTAATGTCGGCACCAGTCAGTATCGGGTATCGGTCGGTATCGGATCGGGACATGCCAAATGGTATCGGTATCGGCCGTATCGGATCGGTATCGGCCGATACTTCAAACTATGAATTTTAGTCCTTACCTTTTTGAGGTATTTATATATGAAACTACTAGGCATATTTATGTTTGTTAAAAATATTGTGTTGGTCGATCCGAGTAGAAAAAAAAAATTGCATTCTAAGGGTTTTAAAATTAGTAGAACGAAAACAGAGTACATATGAAATGTAATTTCAACCATAAGTCAGAGAAAAATAAGGGAGGAGTATATATATAGATGAATGTTAGATGCATAAGATAGTTTTCGGTATTTAGGATCAATCATTATTGAAAGATTGAGAAAGATATAACGCAACTAATTAAACCATGATGGCTAAAATAGAGAACTTTTAGAGTACTTTGTGATTGCATGGTACCTTTGAACTTAGAACAGAACGTGGGATAATTAAGAACCAACATTCCAGAAAATTAGCGTAGCCGAGATGGGAATGCTGAGATGGGTGAGTGACAATACATTAGAAGATATGATAAAAACAAGTGTATTCATAGAAAGTTACTGGTGGCGCCAATTAAGGACAATATATAAGAAAATAGACCTAGGTGGTTTGCAGATGTGCAAACAGAACATTAGATGCTGCGATTAGGAGCAATGAGATTGATGTTTTGAAAAATGATATAATTTTTGTTAGTGTTATGGATGACGTAACCCTTAACCAAGCTGCATGGAAGAAAGTGATTCGAACAACCGACTCCAAAAATTTGGAAGAAAGACGTTGTATCTGTACTATGTCGCTATGTCGCGTGGCATATTGAATTCACAACTATGTTGCACACACACGAATCCGGAATGGCGACAGAGACATAAGCACCATGTTTTCTTTTGAGTTTTCTAGTGTATTTTTGCAGTGTCCATGTAGTTTTCAATGCGTGTCTAACACAAAATGGACATGGACAGGACACATCATTTTGAAGTGTCTGTGCTTCCTAGGATCAAAGCAAACCAAGAAAGCGTGCCAATTGAAACTAAGAGTAGATCTTTCAGAAAATGGTCTTTTAAGTAGCAATTAGATTTAGATGGAGAACAAGGAGAAGTAAACAATAGTTATACAAATGGAAAATATCTAAAAATGTGAATTGATGGAAATTTCGGAAGAGAGACAAGGGCTTGGATTAAAGCCGATACAATGAGTTTCCTTTGGAGAAACGTCAATGGATTATGGACTCTCAGATATCTCCTATGTTTATACAAATATACTGATACAATGAAATAAGCCAACAATGGAAACACACGCGTGCCCAACTTTTCCCTTCCCGTGGTATTTCAAATATCAAATGGTGAGCCCAATCTCTGATCGTCGTCCAGTGCCGGCTGACTGATCCCTCTTAGCCTTATTGGGCTGCAAGTGTTGGATGATCCCTGACACAATAACTTCAGTTGCAACATTGAAGGGCGAGCAAAGAAAATGGCTCGACACTTTCTCTTGCAAACAACCTTCCAGGGAATGCACTTGTCTCCTTGTGGTGTTACAAACTTTGCTAACTGTTGTCTCCTTCCTTTTCTTGTGTTGTGTAACACCAACTCAAATGGAAAGTTGCTGGTTACTGAATGATGTTAGAGTCCAACGCCAGCTCAAAGTAACTCTGTAATACTCCCAGCCCCCACCCGCTTTGATCTTGTCTCAAAGTCAGAGTACGGATATTTTTCACAAAAATTCCATACTCGTCCTACGTAAGTCACTCTCTGTTCCTCTCCATTGGACCAGTAACTCTACAACTGCTTGATTGTTCTGTTTGAATGTTCTTCTATCTAATATTTTCTCAGGTTCCAGTATGTTTAACTAGAGGTTTTGATGTTTATGTTGGGAAAAAAATATCGTGGTTAATGTGGTGTGAGATAAGGAATATGATAAAAGAAGCAGGCTTATATTTTTCTAGTTATATATACTATATCTTATGATTTATGGCTAGGTAACATATATGTAATTTGAGTAAGCCAAATAATTTACTCTTATCCAGTTTATGGATAACTAGTTATGAGAGATTTTTTACTACCATAGCTAATCTTACTGTATATTGGGTACCAAATAAGTTCTCTTAGGTTTTCCTCTCTTTTCCCCCTTTCCGTGCTTTTTTCCTGAAACTGTAAAAGGCTATATAATATAAAACTGATAGTAGAAGGCAATCAATAAATATGCTATATTCCACTTTATTGTTTGCTTTGATAGTTTTAGTTGTGCGATATTTTGAGGAAAGCTTGGATGGATTCCTTAGTAGCTAATTTTGGAGTCTACTTCTTGTGAATGTGGAGCTGGGAGCGAGGTTAAGAGGGTTCTTTTTAGTGACCATTTGTTCTTGGTTACCTTGCTTCATCATTTACGGTCTTTATCACATAGGGAGATTTTGGTTGCATGAGGTTAAATTGCATGGCCAAAAACAACCTGCCCACCAACTGGCCTTGTAGGTGTTACTGCAAAGTCTACTCTCGCTAATAGCTACCTTAGCTAGGATTTGGCACCATCATGGTGAGTTGATGTTAGGTTAAGAACTGGCCATGATAACTTTGTCAATTTTTGGTGGGGGAAGATGGGATGATGACAATGATGATCAATCATGGTTATCTCTATAATTTCCACGACTTAAAGTGTGAAGAGCACCAAGTTTTCAGAATTCTGAAAGACTATATTCTTAGTCAAAATTGGCAGTCATATATAAACATTTCCTTTTTTCCATCATAATTAGGGAAATTAGAATGTCATTTGTGAATTATTTAACTAGAAATTTTATTGATCACTCCCATACTTTAACAAATGTTGTTCACAATTAAAAAATATTGTTCTTAATTTTGTACGTAAAAGATTGTTCCTAAAATTTTAAAGTGATTTGAACATTGTTCCTAAATTGTCTAGTTAGTTCTTGGAATATTTGTTACTTGGATCTTTAAGTTTACTTGTTTACTTGACTTCATAGTTTATATCACTTGACTTCATAGTTTATTCACCATCTGCATTGTTGCATGTTGTTGGAGCCTGTTTAGTTGGTTTGTCGTAGATATCTCTCTCATCAAAGATCTAGGTGATTTTTGTAACACCCCGTTTCGCTCAAGCGGACTGCCGATTCAAACGGCAAAAGTGCAATGTCCTGACCCGCTTTGCTCAGGCGAGAATACTCGTTTGAGGCAAATGATATCTAGACTTGTCTCTACAGGAATTCAGCTTAGGCTTCCAGAGGCTCGCTTGACGTATCGCCTGACCGAGGCGAATCACCGCTAAGGTGGGTGGCTACGGTGAACTTGTCTTTGCTTAGCCAGCACACATAAAATGTGGAATGCTACATGCTAGTCGCTAGGTGAATCACCCCCTGCATGCTAATACAAATCCAACGCACCTAGCTAAGGGAATAATCCCAACTTGTATTGCTTATGCTAGAACATGGAAATGAAACATTGCTTATATATATGTTCAAACCCTCGCATTCTACCCCAGAACATGTCGCTCGGGAAGTCCCTTACGATCTCATTCCTCGGCTTACCTTCGGACCCGAGCTAACGTGAATATTGTGTTTATATAAATACATGCTTGTATGCTTGTATGTTGCCTTGTTTTCATCCAAACCCCGGGAGACTACTAAGTAGTCGTTCCGTGCATGATTGAACCTACAAGTATCTGGGACCTTTAGGTCACCAAAGGCAGCCCCAAACCAGGGGAATGCATCAAGGCAAAGTGAATATTGTACTGGGATCACATCAAGTTTACCTTTGAACGAGAATACTGTCCAAGCTTGTTCATAGCGGATTGTACTCGTGTTATTGATTGTATTGTGGAAGATGTGAATTTGGATAACCCCAAAGACCCTGACCTGCATGTCGCGGACAACTCGGAAACGAGGTATAGTTCCACGGATGGTCACCGGGGCACTGGGATCGATCCGATCCGGATGGAACTCAACTCTATTGTACAGTCCATTGTGCTGGACGAGATGGCTTGCAGTGCCCATTGTTCTTTTCGCTGCATACCATTCTCTCCAGTGGCTGAACTCTATTGTAGAGTCCATTGTGCTGGACGAGATGGCTTGTAGCGTCCATTGTTCTTTTCGCTGCATGTCATTCTCTCCAGTGGCTGGGTCCTTTATGGCTATGCCAGCGACAATTGTTCATATAGATAAGTCATCCTCGCTTGGCGGCTATCCGCATGCGAGTCATTGCATCGTGTCAAAAGAAACAACTGAACACCTGAACGATCATGATACAACAATACTCGTGTTTGCATATGCTATGCCCTGAATGTTTATACTTGCCCGTGCTTGAATTAACAATGTTTGCCTTGGACAGGGAAGGTAAAATGGTAAGTTGGTAAGCCTCGCCGTGTTTCCTCTCATGTCGCACGACGCACTGCCACACGAGTTAGGCTATTCAAATCTTGCATGAAACTGATCTTAAGGCAAACTAGAAAGACTACTTAATAGATGGTGCACGGAACCTATATTACGTGTTTGGATTTGTCGAGCGGGCGAGTAGCCTCCCCACTAGTGCATTCAATGTACTGATAATCCACCAGATCGTTTGCAGGGTGCGGGAGAACCTCGTTCGGTGCGGATGCCTCCTTCGTGCGTGCTAAGGCAAGGAGTTCCTTCTGAAGCCTTGGAGCGCTGCGTCCGGAACTGAATCACATATACAAGACATAATGTTGGAACTTGCCTGAACATCGCCTGTACAATCATTCCACAATTGTAGCCACTTGGCACGCTTTTACTGTTTCAGAGAGAGAGGCTTGAGCGACTTGTAATCTCGGCTATACGCCGCTTGTAACACTTGTTTATATCAATAAAAGAGCTTGCTTTACTTTAACTTGTGTTATTCAATGCTTCCTCTATTGTCGACTCAGTGAACTTGTTACCGATTGCCTACGCGTTCATGACTCCGCTGCACTCGGACAATCTGTGCGACTCTGTGGCTTAGAACTTTTACCGTCAGCCAATGAACCACGGCCTTGCACGGACGTGGCTCACGCTCGTGCGGCATCACGTTCGGATGGGTTAAAGCGATCGTTCCGCGGGAGTGCTGGCGGGGTGATTCTCGTCTAGCGGAAACGGCCGATTTGCCTGCGGGAGATTGGGGCATGACAGGTTGGTATCAGAGCTTGGCTTCTACGCCCTTGGACTTCATTTCGATATCTCTGTTTCGAAAGCTCGTTCGTAGGTTATGTCCACGCTCTCTCTCATTGTCCCAAACATAATGTTCCAACAATAAGTCTAAATACTTTCAAAATGCGTTTTGAATGATATGATTGCTTGTATGAATCGTGATGTGAGTGGCCTTTGTGCCAACCTGTGTGAACCCTTGGGATTATCGAAGTAACTTGTCCGATTTCACTAACTCTAAGTTTGGTTGAATGCATATGTTTGAGGGACGCCTTGAACTTGTAGACGATCCAAGACTCAAGAAGATGTGAAACTCGAGTGCTAAGACTTCGCTATCGCTAAGTTGGTTGGAGTGCTCATGCTAGAAGTGCACTTCGAATATGTGCACAATCCAGACTAGCAATATGCTGATCTCGAATGCTTATGCAAGTGAATGTCCAAATGAACAAGTACAACGACTTGTGTAGGTTTGCCTCAGCCTTGTATCTTTAAATCAAAATTGATTGAAACGTATTGCTTGTCCTCAGTAAGCCTCGAGGACGAGACTTTTTCTGAGTTGGGTAGGATGTAACACCCCGTTCCGCTCAAGCGGACTGTCGATTCAAACGGCAAAAGTGCAATGTCCCGACCCGCTTTGCTCAGGCGAATACTCGTTTGAGGCAAAGTATATTCAGACTTGTCCCTACAGGAATTCAGCTTAGGCTGTCAGAGGCTCGCTTGACATATCGCTCGACCGAGCCGAATCATCGCTAAGGTGGGTGGCTACGGTGAACTTGTCTTTGCTTAGCCAGCACACATAAAATGTGGAATGCTACATGCTAGTCGCTAGGTGAATCACCCTCTGCATGCTAATAAAAATCCAACGCACCTAGCTAAGGAAATAATCCCAACTTGTATTGCTTATGCTAGAACATGAAAATGAAACATTGCTTATATATATGTTCAGACCCTCGCATGCTATCCTAGAACATGTCGCTCGGGAAGTCCCTTACGATCTTATTCCTCGGCTTACCTTCGGGCCCGAGCTAACGTGAATGTTGTGTTTATATAAATGCATGCTTGTCTGCTTGTATGTTGCCTTGTTTTCATCCAAATCCCGGGAGACTACTAAGTAGTCGTTCCGTGCATGATTGAACCTGCAAGTATCCGGGACTGTTAGGTTACCAAAGGCAGCCCCGAACCAGGGGAATGCATCAAGGCAAAGTGAATATTGTACTGGAATCACATCAAGTTTACCTTTGAACGAGAATCCTGTCCAAGCTCGTTCATAGCGGATTGTACTCGTGTTATTGATTGTATTGTGGAAGATGTGAATTTGGATAACCCCAAAGACCCTGACCTGTATGTCGCGGACAACCCGGAAACAAGGTATAGTTCCACGGACGGTCACCGGGGCACTGGGACCGATCCGATCCGGATGGAACTCAACTCTATTGTACAGTCCATTGTGCTGGACGAGATGGCTTGCAGCGCCCATTGTTCTTTTCGCTGCATACCATTCTCTCCAGTGGCTGAACTCTATTGTACAGTCCATTGTGCTGGACGAGATGGCTTGTAGCGTCCATTGTTCTTTTCGCTGCATGTCATTCTCTCCAGTGGCTGGGTCCTTTATGGCTATGCCAGCGACAATTGTTCATATAGATAAGTCATCCTCGCTTAGCGGCTATCCGCATGCGAGTCATTGCATCGTGTCAAAAGAAACAACTGAACACCTGAACGATCATGATACAACAATACTCGTGTTTGCATATGCTATGCCCTGAATGTTTATACTTGCCCGTGCTTGAATTAACAATGTTTGCCTTGGACAGGGAAGGTAAAATGGTAAGTTGGTAAACCTCGCCGTGTTTCCTCTCGTATCGCACGGCGCACTGCCACACGAGTTAGGCTATTCAAATCTTGCATGAAACTGATCCTAAGGCAAACTAGAAAGACTACTTAATAGATGGTGTACGGAACCTATATTACGTGTTTGGATTTGTCGAGCGGGCGAGTAGCCTCCCCACCAGTGCATTCAATATACTGATAATCCACCAGATCGTTTGCAGGGTGCGGGAGAAACTCGTTCGGTGCGGATGCCTCATTCGTGCGTGCTAAGGCAAGGAGTTCCTTCTGAAGCCTTGGAGCGCTGCGTCCGGAACTGAAGCACATATACAAGACATAATGTTGGACATTGCCTGAACATCGCATGTACAATCATTCCACAATTGTAGCCACTTGGCACGCTTTTACTGTTTCAGAGAGAGAGGCTTGAGCGACTTGTAATCTCGGCTATACGCCGCTTGTAACACTTGTTTATATCAATAAAATAGCTTGTTTTACTTCAACTTGTGTTATTCAATGCTTCCGCTATTGTCGACTCAGTGAACTTGTTACCGATCGCCTACGCGTTCATGACTCCGCTGCACTCGGACAATCTGTGCGACTCTGTGGCTTAGAACCCTTACCGCCAGCCAATGAACCACGGCCTTGCACGGGCGTGGCTCACGCTCGTGCGTCATCACGTCCGGATGGGTCAAAGCAATCGTTCCGCGGGAGCGTTGGCGCGGTGATTCTCGCCTAGCGGGAACGGCCGATTTGCCTGCGGGAGATCGGGGCGTGACAATTTTAACCTTCTAGGTCTGCATATCATCAAGTGATTGCCTTTAACGGTTTAACCACATCAACACTACTGTGTTAGTGGTAAATTTCATATTTCACTTGGCGGGAACTATTTTCCCTTGTAAATGTTGCAACCTGTGTTACCTAGACTCGGGTACGGGTGTCGGGTACGAATACATATCCAAGAGTCGGGCCTTTCAAACTCATAATTGAAGGAAACGGATTCGGCTAAAAATGATCCAAATTTTGGATACGGATACGGGGATATGACTATTAAAATAAATACATTTGAATATGGTTTCATAAAAAGACACATCATGTAATTAAATTTGTATGGTTTCATAAAAGACATGTAATTAAATTTGCACGGTTTCATAAAAAGACACTTTCTAATTAAATTTGTATGATTTCATAAGAAGACACTGTTGTAATAGTGTAATAAAGTTTGCATTGTTTCATATATTTAAGCTTATAATTAAATTTGCATGGTTTCATAAAAAATATCTATGTAATTAAATTTGTAAGGTTTCATAACTTTATTACCAATCCACCATATTAAAATAAACTATCTACTTTACTTACCACATTAAAATAAACTATCTACTTCACTACCGGTCTTACTTCAGTACCAGTCTTCCGATTGTCACCATAAAGGACCATGAAGGATCCGATTGTCGCTATGGAGGATCTGATACGGATTCCATACCCATACCCATGTTCTACCCGGCGGACACGGGTACTTCTCCTAAAGTGGAGAGTCAGGGTAAGATAGGTTGCAATTTAGGCCTTACTATCATGAATATTTAAATGTTCATTTATATTTAGAATTGCCTTCTAATGGCTTGGTCTTGTATAGTTCCTCTCCTTATATCATGTGTGGCCATACCATTCTTGCAGGTCAATGCTGCTAATGAGGTTATGCTTGGCGGTGGTGGTGTTGATGGAGGTAATAGCTAACAACTCACATTTTTTTTTCTTGCTAAAAAGGTTTGTATAGTACATTATGATGTTGCAATCCTCTTGTCATAGCCATACATAGAGCTGCTGGTCCAGAACTTCGTGAAGCATGTCGAGACGTCCCAATGGTCCGACCTGGAGTGCGCTGTCCAACTGGAGAAGCTAGGATCACCCCGTAAGCTTTTCTAATGATCTATTTTTTTTGGCTGTAGCATTTGTCTCTTTTGTTGCCATTTTATTGTATCCTTAACTCTATGCTGTTGAAATTGTGTAATGAAGTGCTTTCCGGCTGCCTGTTTCGCACGTAATACACACTGTAGGACCCATTTATGATGTTCATCCTCAGCCAAAGGTTTCTCTAGAGAATGCATATAGGTACCTGCCACCTCCTTGCCATTTTTCTTTCCTTCTTAATTGAGAATGGCTATACAGGGTATGTATTTTTTTAGTTATTCCTATCCAGTACAGTTTTTCTGATGCTGTCAAGACCTTGTTTCTCCTATGTGCAGAAACAGCTTGAGGGTAGCTAAAGAGAACGGCATTCAGTATATTGCTTTCCCAGCCATATCATGTGGTGTTTTTCGGTAGTTATTGTTATGTTGACTTTTTCGAACTTGCTTCACATACTAGATTGGACCTTTGCCTGTTAACATTTGTAAGATTGAATTTTGTGTTTGTATTAACTTGAAATTTGTTCATTTGCGTAATAACTTTTCAGCTATCCTTACAATGAAGCTTCCAGAATAGCTATTAGTACAATTAAGGAGTTTTCTGGTGACTTCAAGGAGGTACATCATGCTCTTAGCTTCCTTAAAAATTCTGCAAACTAAGTTAATCCAAATATGTACATCTTTTATGCCAATCATTGGATTTATTGAGCAAAATCCAGTTTTGAAAAATAATCTTTAACCCTGGTGTTTTTCAAAAGTATCAACCAGAATTATCACCAGAATTGGCAGGTTGGTAGATTGTGTTTCAAAATGCTTTTAAATAATAAAATCTCGTCTTGAAAACACGAATTTATGTCCTAGTAGCTTTTGTGCGCAGGTGATGGTTGCAGTATATCACACGATTTTATTATTTTATTTTGCATTTTGTAAACACGGTTTATCAAAGGGCCATATTTTTATTCGTGAAAGTGTCGTTTTTAAAGATTGTTTCTAAAATGTTGTATGTTGCTAAAAGAAATCCTCAATCTTTGGGTCTGTGTATAGAAAATGTAGCTTACCCTTGTTCATTGTGTTTGAAATATCTGTTAAGCTATTATTAAAGAATGAATCTGGGCTTCAGCTTTCTTTGGACAATTTTTTTTAAATTGTGAGCAGGCAAAAAGGAGAGTTTGAAGTGTTAAACAAAGTGAGGAGTGAGCTTCAAAGTGAAGAGCTACATGTATCTTCTTCTTTTTCTTTAGTTTAAGAAGTTTGTTAAAATTTAAAAGTGTGGGAGTTAGAAATCAGAAAATTATCTTACTAGACGACTATACTTATAGTAAACTTAGAGATGTTTTTTAGTTTGTACATGCCCATTAGAGGAAAAGAAAGTGTTCAAGAAAAAAAAACATTTTCATATGGTGGTTAATGTCAGGATTTTTACTGGGTCTTCAAAAGAATAGGAACTGACGGATGCCTTGGTACCTGCAGGCTCGGGGAGAAGTTTTGTATTCTTAAGAGGGACATTCTTGAAAGTGCAATCAAAAGGTTCTCTTAATCACTTTGAAGAGAGAGAGAGAGAGAGAGAAGAGTGGAGATTATAGTACTGTTTAGAAATAGGTGCACGATGCAGACCAATAGATGCATCATTAAGGAGGAGAATAAGATATTAGTTAAAGGGGCCGCTAGGAGTAGGCCTAAATGAGCATGGTTTGAAGCTTTAAAGAAGGATATGGTTTAGGTTTGTGTTACAGAGGATAAGGCCTTGACATAACTTAATGAAAGAGAAGGATTCAAACTGCCTAGTACCAACCCAAAAGATAGATGTTATGGTTTGTGCTGGATTTTCAAAAGCATAGTAACCAACTGTGCCATTATATGTGAAGATTGAATACAGAGGATGAGTGAGAGACTGTGGCATTTCTTGGTGGTTATAATAAGAGGATACTCTAAATCACTTGAAAGAGATGAGAGAAGCTGTCATTAAACCCCCTTTCGAGTTTTGTATATGAAAGTTTTTTTCGATTGGGTTCACTAAAATTCTCTACATTTGAGCATAGAAGTTTACATACCATAGTAGTTTCTTAACCATCAGTTTAAAGACTTAGGTAGCCTTTTGGTTGTATATTCAGAAATATATCATATATCCCTTTTATGTATGTATGTTTGAAATACTACTAAAACTTCTCTAGGGAGTGATTCGGGTTTTGGCTTATTCATGCACATTACTCCTTTCTGTATGTGACAATGAGAGAGTGCTTATATCCAGTGTAGTGGCTGCATGTATTATTATCATGTTAGTCTCTTAAATATTGTGGAAGATCAGTACAATTAGTGTGATGATGAATTAACTGAATTCTATATTGACACGGGAAAATGGTCCCCATATCCGTGTCCGTATTTGTGCGACGTAGGTGACTATATTGCACCTATCTGAAAATGTCTGTATCCCGTTCCGTGTCGTGTTTTTATCCGCATCCGTTCAGTATTCGTGCAACACAGGCTGAATTAGTGAAAAGCAAACTGGTTCCTGAATGTCTCTGAACTCTTCTTAAGAGTTTATCAATGTTTGGACTATGATCTTCATGTCTATCCATTAGCTTTTCTAAAGTTCGTAGAAATAACAATAGTTCCTCTATTTCTCACCTGAACTACTTCTCAATGTTGATACAGACTTTTGTCTCCAAAACTCTTGGAAAAATGCACGTGAAACCTTGGTTGTATAATTTTTTTTCTATCTTTTTCATTCTTAGAATGTTTTTTTCTTCAGTTTTTTAATCTTTTTTTCATTGTATGATTTTTTTGCTTTTTCAGTTTTTTTTTGTTAATCTTTTTTCATTTGTTTTTAAGATTTCTTTTTTCATTTTGTTATTTTCGTTTTTTTAAAGTAACTTTTTTTGTTTATTTTGTTTTCTCAATACTTTTTTAAAAGTTTTTTCTTTTTCTTGTATTTTTTCTTTTTCTTTTTTTTTTAAGATATTATATTATATTTTTCATTTTTCATTTTTCCTTCTTTTTAAATTTTAAAAAGAAAACCATTTTCCTTACTTTTCTAAAGGTTGTTTTTTTATTCTTTCTCGTATTTTTTATCTTTTTTTTTTTTGAAGAAAATTTTTCCTTTTAAAAAATCATTTCTTTTGGGTTTTACTCTCTGTTTCTTTTTTGTTTTAAAAGAAAATCTTTTTTTTTGGGGGGGGGGGGGGGGGGTGGGGGTGGGGGGGAGGGATTCCTTTATTGTAAAGGGTGACTTTGGGTTAGGTTCATTACTAACCGGGTCATAAATTAATTTATAAGTAAAAATATTTTGACGTCAATAAGATTTGAACATGTTCTCTTGAATACTAACATATCATATTAACCAAATACACTATAAGAAGTAGAAAAAAAAAATACAACTATTAAATATATTTAATCATAAAAAAAAATGTTATATTTTTTTTATGGACTATATATTCCAGAAAATATTTATATATTCACCAAACATGGTAATACAATTTTTCAGGAAATTTGATTTCCGGAAATATTAATTTATAACATGGATGACCATAAATATTATGTGCATGAAAATGTGCGAGCTTTCGTTTAACCTTGCCTGCTTTATTGTCTAGCTACATATCATATTTGAATCCTGGTGTTGTTTCTCAGTGAGATATTAAGTTAATTACACAACACTTGTGCGTGCAGGTTCACTTTGTTCTATTCTCAGAGGATATCTACCAAAGTTGGCTCGAGGCTGCTAGGGAACTGCTGTGATGTTCTGCATTTCGTGTTTGATTTTTTACATAAAATACTTGTCGCATATGCTATAGCTGCATCTCCTTGTAGCTACAAATATGTTCACTTGTATTTTTTAGGGTGTAGTTGATGCCCCTGTTTCAAGATGTCTTTAGTGATTAGTGTACTTTTTCCCTACAACTTGATAAGAAAAGAATTAAGGTCTACACATTTTCTTGTCTAAGGCCATCAGCCCAATTCCAACCCAGCGCAAGGCCTATAGCCCCACATCAGTACCAGGTCTCTCTTTGTTTAATTATGAGAAACCCAATTACCAGTCTATCCTTAGACTGCAATCACACCCTTCATTGCATGTTCCATTCTGATGGCACCCTTCTGACTGACTAAAGCATCTGGAGAGATTTCCTCATGGACTACCTTGGTCTTTTTTGCATGTTCAAAGGTTATATTCAACATGCTGTTATTTTCGCAGTTCAAGAATCAGTGACATTTCAGCGCCAACAATCTATAAACCAGGAACAAGATGGTGCATGAATGTTGCTAACAATAACTAATTTGTATGAACTAGTCAACAATCATGATTTTTTATTTTTATCTTTTTTTGATGTTGTCTGGTATTTCTTAGTAGCAAGCCTTGTGGGCCACTGTCTTCCCCCTTCCATCTCTCCTCCACCATTAATAAATATAAATGAAAAGAATAATACGTTTCCATAGTTCGATCCACCGATCTGTCATTCAGTGAAAATTTTATACCTCTTGTCGGTAACCACAAGAGTTACTTGAGTTCGGTAACAATAATGAATCACACAAACAAACACCTCTTCATGATAACTGAGCACCCTTTGTAATATACACTGTAAAATAATGTACAATTGCACAACAATTTTTAGATCAGTAGTTCAACAAAGAATATTTGAGTCTCAAAACAATCTTCCCTTTCTCGATCCCCAGCTTTCCGCCTGTCACTAACCAATGCCCAGGACTATCATCTGGACCTTTGACCATTTCGGACGTGTCTACAAGCTTCACAAACTTCCCCACATCTTTCGAACCGGAACTTGACTCGACAGGACTCGATGTTGCAGTATCTGGTCTCTTCAGTTTTTCATTACTACCAGCTAGGTTGTGGTCCCACCAAGACCTCCTTATGGTGCAGCCTGGTAACCTAGAGTAGAGGAGTTTCAAGTACAATACATTCTTGGCACCGAAATCCCAAACTCCAAGCTGGCCTCCAGTGACTATGTATGCGCCCAAACTTGCAGGGTCTCCAATAAAAGATTCCCTATCTTCGATAGGGGCTGTACTGACATGGGAAAAGTTCTTCCACTTTACGGGCTCGAACCAGCGGCTGTCTTGCTCTTCAGGCCCATGCCACTTTGGTGCACCAATGGCGATACGGGAGTCCCAATATGGTTGGAGTATTTTCGGAAGAGAAACCAAGTGCAGAACCTGGACACATAACCGGTTTTGCTTTTCGCCTTCAAAGCACAGTCTAAGTCCAGTAACAGGCTTCCGCCCAACCGAAACCTGCATCGAATACATCATAGATACATGACCGCACTCATGAGAAATTTAGGAAAGAAAAGCAAAGAAAAGAACGATGCACGACAACTCCCCAGAGTGAGGTCATTAACATCATTGAGAATCATCCTAGAGTTGCAAGTATGGTAATGATCTAGTTTTTTGTTTTTTATGCATGAGAAATATATGTTTACTTGATGATAAAAAACATGATCATAAATCCTGCCATTTTCAGAACCCCACTTGAGTAGAGAGACCCACAAATCCAAAATGAAGAAGGATGTGATAGTTGCTGACTTAAACCGAGACATGGTGCATAAAAGGGCTGAATAGGTTAGAAGATTCATGCAACCCAACAGAAAGATTGGGAATAAGAGTGCTTTTCTAAGATGCAGCATTTGATAAGCAGGACAGGGATAAATTTAAACATTTTAAATGCTAAATGTGGGAAACCAGGAATAGTGTCATATTAATACTTTGTAAATCTGCAAGGATTTGGATACGTTCCGATAATCTATAAAGATCTCAAGTACATACTTCCTGAAGACCGTTGCGACAATGGTGGCATTATAAAAGAAATGTCAGGTAAGTTTCCTACTGAACTAAATCAATGTTGGTGACTGTACCTGCTCTTGGCTCACATAGAGTTTTTGCCCCATAATGCTAAACTGCAGGCTTGGGCACACTGGCTCTTTTCTTTGATGTCCTGGAAAGTTTTCTCGGACTGGGGCCCATATCCGTGGGATCTGAAATTCCAATAAGTACCTCAACTCCTCAATAGGAGGTTTATCTGCAGAGTTGAGGAAAGTATTTGAAAACCGAGCCTAAAACTAGATCTTCATAGAAGATTATTACTATGTGCAAGAAAAGTGTACTGATTTAGAAAGACTATTCCTACATTCCAAGTAAAGGGTGATAGCTCGAGTGAGATGATCTTTGCCATGAATGCCATCAAGCAGAGAAATGATTGGTACGAAGGTCATCTCAATAACATCAGGCGCAAAGCTGACAGTTTTTGTCCAGTGGTTGTGGCTTTGGACAAGATCGTCGCCTCCTCTTCTCCTGAAGATGACCGTTACATCCTGCAACAAATGTATCATTAATGGTCTAATCCCCTCACATTCTGAAAACCAGTTCCCAGTATTCGATGACCACAAGAAAGTATTGAAACATAAGAATCAAATGTCTCCCAGTTCATATAATCAGAGAAGAAGTAGATTATGATAAAGAAAGTGTATACCATGACCCGTGATATAATTTCTTGGAAGATAACCAGGTTGTCATGATCAAATATGTTTACAATATACTAATATCCATGCCCTTCTCATAGATCTTTGAAATTATTCAGGGTGTGAGATATGTCATCACATAGACAGTATTACATGCTGGAAATTTAGCATTTTCTCGTGAGGATAAATATATTAGAAACAGACATCTATACAAGTCCGACTTTATGGCATTCACCAGCTTTCTGAGCACTAGCTCTTCTTCACCCACATTTGCAAAAAAGTTGCACCTCAAGCCTGTTGATCCAGCAATACTCTAGTAATTATTGCATTTGACAGTTATTATCTCAGCCAAATTCCTCTCAAGTCATCAGTCTATTTTCATGGGTTGCAACAATCATGTCTCCAATCCTGTAAAGTCTACCTTAGCAACCACATTTTTTCATATGCTCAAGGAATGCTTTTTAGTTGTCAAGTGATAATAGGAGAAAAGTTAAATGGAAAGCCCACTGATGTCATTTTGGTATCACATGCCAAAGAGATGAAAAGCAACAATAGATATAAACATGGGTAGAAAATGAAGTGGTTACTGTGGAGATATATCACATAGGAACCTACCAAGGAAATATTCCAAGGACCAGTTCAGTTACCATGATCTAGTTCCATGAATTCAAAGAAAACATGGAGTTGGGACCTATTTGGTTACTATGAATTGGAATTGCATAAATCTATAGAGTTCCTGATTAGCTTTATAGAATTCGTGAACTTATAATTTCTTTTTTCTTTGGTTGGCAATTTGCAATCATTTCAATTTCTTGCATATCTTTAGTTAGCTTCGACTTAGAGGATCCAGTTATCTACTAATTTTGAGAGGTTAAGTTCTAACACCAATTTCCCACGACAAACATCTAGATGCACACAGCCGACCTAGATGAAAGAAAGAGAGAGGAAAGGAAAATGAAACTTAGAAGCCATATTCTCCTAGGAGGTCAACGAACCTCCTCAATAAGGACCTCGATTCAACGATTTTTACTTAGGAACAACTTGGGATCTCGTTTACCCGGCGACGGAAGCACGTTTCCCCGACGACATGAGTGTTTTCCATAACATGACCAGAATTTTAAAAGAGGCAAAAAAAATTTGGAATTTTTTTAATATACATTCATCAAAGTAACAAGAAACTAATGATTACTATTAACCTTGACATCATAAAAATCACCATGCAAATGATCTCTTTGTAACTTTGAACTAAACTTTATAAATTCTAGTAAATATTAAAATGTCTATAAATTTTGATAACAGTAATTAATAATCAAAAAAAAAATATATTGGCGCACGCTTCCAACTTTAGACACTTCTAAGTAGTCGCGCTATCCCCTCTTTCGCCCCTAGTTTATGGCTTCTAAAATGAAATAGGGTTAGTTTAAGATATGTGAACAGAAAGTATGCAGTCAAGCAACTGCAGGGGCTTCCAACAGTAGCTAAACTAACCAGCTGCCCAAACCTTGGACATTTCAATGGAAAATAAGCATCGGATCCCATGTGACAAAAGTGTTTCCAAAATCACTAGAATTGATTTTTGCTCATAAAATAAGTGGATGTCATCCTCTCTTTTAGCATGCAAAGGTTGACATTTATTTGAACCACAGGTCATCAATTCTTTCAAATCCCAGACTACCAATGGGTTCCCAAAGTGACAAGTTGCCAATCAGGACCTCAAAGAAAGTATATATAAAGGCCAAAAGCCATGAAACATCATGAGCATCAATTAAGCCCCTAGTAGCTAAAGATTATTAGTTAAAAGTAATACACAAACTATAACCATCAAGCCATGTTCCAATAATATGACATAAACTTCATAACAACTTCCACTAGTCACTTCCATTAGGGCTAGTTCTTCTAAATCACGCTACATCTTTTATGTTATTTAGTATTAGGTCCTTTCCCTATGTTCTTTAAGGGTCTCACCTATCTAGTATTTGCCTTCCCAAGTTCTTTCTTGGCGTGCTCACATCCATATCATCCTGATCTGCTCCTGCTTTACCTTTTACTTTGCACTGCCTCTTACAAGTTCCTAATCTCCTTTCTACTTCTACTGCGATCTAAGTAAATCAACTAGGTGCAACACATCAGTGACCATGCCAACAGAAAAGTGATGCAAGTGAGGCAATTCATATTTCAAACTGCAGGTCTGTATTTACTATTTAGGACTATTTCAGCAATTACATCATAACTAGTGGTGTGTCATTCATAGGTTGACATATTTCTTTCATCTACGATTCTCTAAGGTATCTTCAAGAACTACAAATGCTAGAGAAAATCTTACTTTTGGTAAGTACGTTGGACAGCTAGATAGTGAAGCTTTAAATAATTGAAATTCAAAAAACTAATTACAAATTGAAGTTCGCCAAGTTAAATAGGGATCAAATCTTACATGAAGTCAATATGAACAAGGTGAGAATAAGTTTCAAAGCAGACTGGTGACTACAAATTCGAAAGGAATTCTAAGGCTGAACTTGAAATTGAGGATTATTTTTGCAACATTTTACCCTTTCATGCTATAACAGCCCTGACCGACCAACTACTCCACTTAAAGAAGAAAAGGTGTGGAATTGTATCCCCGATTGAAGCTCTTCAAAAATTGGATTTGTAAATGCAGCAACATCACTTGCAAATGACCAAAAGATTTTGAAGCACCACTTACAATGACAAATGTTAAATGCAACAAATATTATTATGTTAGCTCTATCTACAGGGAAATAAACACCCCTGGTTGAAAGTGCTCTAATTTCTATGGTACTATATTCAGTTGCTCTACCTTTGCAACATCCAAAACTATCATCTGAGATTTTGGTCCCTCTCAAGCATCACAAGCTCTTCTACAAAGATGGGAACCTGCACATCATAAGAGAGTTGGAGTTTTCTACACAGTGCCCACTGTTAAAAGTTTTGGGTTTGTTAAGGTGTTCTGAATACAATACTTACGTCAGAGAAGGGGAACTTCTATCTCATAATTCCCTATTTTCCTCTAATGCATAAGAAATGCAAGTACCTAGTCAAATGGCCACACCATTCTAATGCCAAGGGAAGACGTAGGTCCGTGACTGGATTAATGGTACTCCAAAATAGATGTAGACTGTTCCACTCAATTATTTTTCTTCTCCAGCTAAAATTAAATCATGTTGTAAATAGCTAGCACCCGAAAGTGAGTAAGATGCATTTCGAGTTTGAATCCACATCGATTCAAAGTGGAAGCGATTAATCAGTTCTCGAATAATATGTTGGTATAGCAAAACATGGTGAAGGATGCAATTTTTTTTAAAGAGATTCAAGCAATAACCATCTTCTATCCTTTTGTCACAACACCTAATGTTCATCAATGAGTATGAAGCATAAATGAAGAGACCATTTTAGGCAGAAGCTCAGCAAGATCAGAGTAAGTTGATCAGTAGCCCAAAATTTGTATCAACTTCTGCAAAAATCTTGTGATTGGTGCATGAAAACAACTTGCAAATACTCTTAGGAGGGTAGTGACAGATTAAGAGTTGTTGATAATTCGTTAACTGGCTTTCCGTCTTAAAGAGATCCTTGTCTCCTAATATTGAATTTCACTATGATGATAGACATTCTAGAGCGTGTGAAAGAATTGAAATCATTAGGCTAAAGGCCAACATATTTAAAGAGAAATATATGACAATAACGACAAAAGCAGACAACCATAGAATAGCTAGCATGTGACAGCCCAAAAACATAGTGAGATGATGTCACTAAAGCTATACCCTCCCCACTTCAAATTCTTGGTGGGTCAACCAACAAGAGTTTGCTGAGAAGAAATGGTGGCAATGCACAATGTGAGACTTAGTGAGGAGATCAACAATCTGCATAAAAGACGTGATGATGGGAAAAAATATTGTCCCAAATAGAAAGTGATGTCATGAGAAATGATAGTTGATCTTCCTCTCAATGAGTTTCCTGTGCTCCTAAAACACAATGGTTGTTGACGATCTGAACTGTATTGGAGTTGTTGTATATATAGGAGTAGCAGCAGAGAGAAGGATGCTCATTTCAGCAAGAAGAAGCCAAAGCCAACTAATCTTTTAGCAGTTAGTGAAGCCATGGCATGATACTCTTCCTTGGTGCTAAAGTGAGAGAGACTTTGATTTTCAATTTCCAGAAAATCAAAGAGTCACCGAGGAAAACCCAGAAACAAGGGCATATTTCTAGTAATTCAAGGAGTCACCGACATAAACACAAAAACCAGTTGCAGATCGCGGATCAGTGACAACACCAGCTCAGTTAGCAACGGTATAAGTGCAATGTTGTAACGATGAAGAAGCAGGAAAGAAAAAGGATCTGGTGATGGTGGCCCATAAGTAGTTCAGAATCCGAAGAAGAGGAGCACAATGAGTAATATGAGTCAAGATAAATTGGCTAACAACATGAACTACATAAGAGATGTTTGGACAACTGATAGCATGAAAAACCAGAGTACCATCCAGTTCTACATAACGAGAGGGATCAGGAAGGTTTTAGCAGCTTCAAATACCATAGAAGGGGGGCAATTGCATCAACCAAACATCGGAAAGTCCCATTTTTTCATCAAAGGTTTTACAACGTTTGCAAAAAAAAATTGAAGATCACAATGCAAGCCAATCGATTTGGAGATAATTACATAATCGATGTCAGGAAATATAGTTAGCACATAAATGTTACAATAACCAAGCATATGCTAACAACAACAATTAGTCTAAGCAAGCAAATGCAGGCAGGCATGCTACAAGAGAAAAAAGCATGGAATCCATATCAAAATACGGAATAATATGGAAATAGGTATATACCTCTTTTGCAGAAAGATAGGGAGCACTAGGAGGTTGCGGGTATATTCCTTGACTACTAGATGAAAAAGGATCCACAGCCTGACAACACATGGGGTATAAGAAAGTTAAGCAAACACATAAACACAATGCATGCAATTATGACCAAGAACAACACTCGGGATAGGAAGAAAGAACTAGCCTTATCCTTTGTTTTCATTGGTCCTGAATTGGTATGGCTTTCAATGGCAGAGAATCTCTGATCTGCAAAATCCTGAACGTACTTTTTTATTTCCATCGGTGATAAGGGGGATGAGGTGTGCTGCTTCACATAAATTACATCTTTCCCACCAATAGTAACGGATGTGATGATATGAGTTCCATAGTTCGCAATAAATCTGTAGAAGTAGCAATTCAAGCATCTAGCATTTTCTCAGATATAGTTATACCCAAAATGCCCTATCTGCAATACCTTGACAAGGAAGATGGGTCCCATGAAAGAGGTACAGCCTGCCTTACATCTTCCTGTAATGTCAATGGTTCCTTAGCAAGTTGAAGCTTGCATAAAGGGATGAACACTCCATCTAGGGCAAGACTTTTTGTGGCTGCTGCGTCAATTTTCTTAGAGCCACTAAAGCTAAAGACAGAATTAAAGCTCCCGGGGGGTACATTTCCTGAGAGAAGAGCTTTTTTGTTGAAATACTCAGCCATCTGCAGGAATTAACCAAAAAAATTAAAAAATGATAGTAATAGTACCACATATAATTAGAGCATAAATATCTGTCAGCAAATCAGAACAAGCATAATATATTACGCTTGTTAAATTTCAATTCCCGGACTACCTTCTAGTGCATTGCCAAGACAAGTATTTAATAGAAAGTATTTTTTTTAATGTTTTCGAACCATTCAAACTTTAAGAACAACAACGGTGACGACAACAAAGCCTTTAAGCCAACGTTTTAGGATCGGCTGCGTGAATCCTTTTTTCCCATTCAACTCTCTTAAGGGCCATGTCCTCTGGTCTCTAATCCGAAAGGTTCTCTGGTCTCTAATTCAAAAGGTCATATATGACGATACAATCCGATTTAACTTTGCCTTAGGATTGGCTCTACAACAAAATAGTATAGGTTACATTTTGTTTAGGGTACAAACTTAACAACGCAAGTTTTATTCAGTTATATCGATCAGTATCTATCCTTCACAATCATAGGCATACAAGACATCCAAAATTCTATCAATAGTTTGAGTCATTGTTCTTCATTCTAGTTTAAACCATAGTTGCCTAATTCGCCAACCCCCCTACGTCCCACGAATTGGAACAAACGATCCCGAACGGGGTGCATTAGCGACCCGTTCGTCAAATTTAGCGACCCGGATTTTGATGGCTTTGGTTATGAACTTATGATATTTTGTTTAGTTACAAGAATATTGTCTATGCTTTCCTTCACTTGGATTTTGATGACTTTGGTTATAAACTTATGATATTTGGTGTATACTTCTATATAATTGTATATGATACAAAAGACAATCCAGATAAAAACGAACAGCGACCCCAAATAGCGTACAAAATAAGCGTACCCCATCGCACCGCGTACCGGTTGAGGTACCGTACCGCGTACACGTACCTGTACCACGTACCAAAGCGACCCACGATACTGGTAATATTGGTTTAAACATCTGAATATGTCAAACAATTAGATTTATAATCTTATGTAGCAGTCTATGCAGTTAAACTGGCGACTAGTCGGCTGGCGCCGTAGAACCGATTGAATTTTCACAAAAAACGGGTCAAATAATCGGCCCTTAAAAAGTGCTGATTTTTGCCCTAACTTCTGTCCGCTTTTTGCTCGAGTTTTGCCACGTTTTACAAAAATGATGATCGGATGATCCTATTGTCTTGAGAAAATTTGATGAAAATGATGATTGTGATTCCTACTGAATACTAGCTCCTAGAATTTGTGGATGCAAGTGATGATCTCTTGTCGTCTGAAGTGAGAGGTGCACATGGAGGTGATGAAGAAGTAGGATCAAGTACTAGTAGCAAGAGACAACGGTATGAAGATGAGGAATGGGATGTGGATGAAGAAAGGGAAGGTGAACAAGATCCTGATGACCCATTTGTGAGTGTTGACTCGGAGTTTGATATTAAGGGCGTGAATTAGTAGTACCCTGTTCACGAGTTTTAGTTGTGATACCTTTATTTCCTTTCCTTTTATTATCATGGACATGGTTTGATGTTGTTGTGTTAAACTTTTTGTTCTTTTTCATTAGTATGATTATGGACATAATAAGGTACTTTGTGAAACTATTTTATTGACATGATTTGGTATTAGTTTTGTTTTATTGATATCATTGGATATTATTATGTAGAATTAATACTAGTATTAAAAATAACAGGATCTGTTTTTTTACGACTAGTCCCGACTAGTCAAAAAGCAGTATTGGCCGCTTTGCTACCGCTTTAAGTGCATAGGTAGTAGCATGTTTAGTCCAATAGCACATTAAAACTAATGAAGTCATACTTGTACTTGTCTTACTGACGTTCAACTCTCCTTCACCTGTACAAATTTTTACTATCTATAATTATATTAAACTGATAAGTGAGTAATATCCTAGGTTAGAAGGTGAGTATTTTGGTCACAAGAGGAGTGAGAGTATGACCGTCAACGACTCCCCTGTTTCGAACACAAAAGCTCCCTTCCTTACTAAAGGCATCAACGATCAGATAAAATCAGGGGCGGGCCCACACTAAACCCGGAAGGGGAGGTTGAGTTTTTCGGTTTTCTACTGTATAGATATGTTCATTCTATTATTTACAATGTTCTGAGAACCGGACTGGACCGACCGGTCTGACCCAAAAAACCTGGAACCAGTAGATCGGCCGTTCACCAAACCCTAAGAACCTTATTTGACACACTGAACCGGTATTAGACCGATAAACCGGGTTGAAAGCCGTCTGAACCGGTCATTGAACCGGACATGGTTCACGTGGTTGTTGAATAAATTTGTGGATTTCTCTATTAGTACATAAAGGGCAGTTCAGTAGACTTTGCATGTGTTGGTAGTTTTTGACTATTTAATAGTATTTATTTCTTGCAAGCAGTTTGTCTTCCAAAAAGACTTTACATGCAGTTTGTACTCTCATATTCAAATCAACTGTATGTGCCATTATTTCATTTGGCAACAACAAAGGAGTTGGAAAGACAATTATACATACTACCATAATTATGTACGCTTCAATTACTTGTCAATTCCGCCCATACTAGTGTTGTTTTTCTTTCTGGTTAATTCATTTTCCACAAGCCTATCCAGTCATTTGGTTTTATATATATTTAATTTCTAATATTCTGATTAACCAAGTTGTTATTGTGATGACTATTTATATCATATAAGAACAATTGACTATATCTTTTATCATAAGTAGGCTTAATAATATTGAGAAATTGATTTACCATATTCGTGTTTTTATACTAACATTGAATTTGTGGACAAATAATTATCGGTGGTAGGTAATGATGTCATTTCTTGAAAGAAAATTATTCAGTATCCTAAAATATGTTTAAAAATATCTATAGTTAAATATTGAATCCCGGTTTGATCGCGGTTGAACCTTGAACCGCTGGCTTCTCCGGTTCGTTGGCCGATTCGTTTCTCCGAACATTGGTTATTTACTTATGTTCTTCTAAGGTTTAATAACATAAAACCACTTTGGGAGTGGTTTTGTTCACCCACCAAAGTGGTTTTCACCTTTAATTTGACACATGTCATTTTTTTAGTGGAGGGTGAACAAACACCATGGTTTTGGTGGATGAACAATAATGGACTCATAACTTAATGGCATCCTAGTTGGTAAAGTGATAAGATATTGTCTTGGATTGGAGGTCTCGGGTTCAATTCTCCCTAGCCTTTTTCTTCTTCTTGTTGGTGGTGGTGGGGGGTAAAGAAAAAATGGGAAAAGGGGAACTTGATGGTCATGTGTTGTGTATAAATATATCCCTAGCAAACTTTTTCATTACTGTTTCATATAAGCTACTACAAACGACCAATTTGAATTTGGTATAAACTTCTTAAGAAGCTCGACATATAAGGAGACCTAAATATCAAAAGCTATTCATAGAACGTACTATTGACGCTAACTACTTCACTTATTAAGTGGTTGAAAGTTCATCTGATGCTATTTCTGTGAAAGCATCTAAAATACTGACTGGATTTGATACCAGCAAAGTGGCAATAGTGTACAATGCTTCACTAATATTCCTCAAAATGCCTGCACATATTTTACAGTTCTTTCAGTTTTCTTCAGCAGGAGAAAATGGTATAAACCATCATACTTCCCAAATTAGACATTTTGATGTTATTAAAAGGTGTTGAGCATTGGAGGATATACCACACCATTTTTCATCATTTGGCTTACATCAAGGATCAACATTAAGTTGTTACGTTCTATGCACTAGTTATGAATGAAATTACTAGGCATATTCGAGATAAGATTTTTTTCATGGTGTTCATGTTTGCTCATGATATCAAATTGATCGACGACAACAGAGAAGAATTATATTCTAAAAAAAAAAAATCGTGGAGATCAACTCTGCAACGTAAGATTTTAAAATTAGATTTTTTTTTTTTGGGATGTCCGAAGTAACGCACGGGACTTTGTGCACGTTGTGTTGCATTCCTTTTGGACCCACTGTCACCAATTTTCACACACACACGCCTCTCCCACGGTTCGATCCCAAGACCGTCCGTCTAGCCAAGGAGGTTATACCTCTCCTCGCTGACCACAAGAGCCAGCTGAGTTCGATAAGATAATTAGAGGGTTTTCATTACAGCTCGTCACGGCGTCCCAGTCCCAGTCCCACCACGGTCAATGGCCTAGCCTCACCCCACTATAATCCAACCCTTGTTGGCTCTCAGGGAGACAAGCCCCTAAGGTTGTCGTCGATCCTTTCCCATATTTTCGGGGATAGGCTATTTGAATATTTTTCTTCCATTCATCTCTATTAAGGGCCATGTCCTCTGTGACTCTATCAAGCGTCTATACCGACATATTGATTCCAAATACGCATTTGCATCATTTCAAATTCAGTGATTAAATGAATCGGAAAGGAGGAGGAGGAAGTATATGACCTCGTCGAAGGTGCAGACGCCGGTGGAGCGGCGCGAGGGGTTGAGCGTCTCCTCCTGGGAGCAGCGCACGTCCCTCGACACCGCCGGCACCACGAGCCCCTCGAAGGCGAGCAGGTCCCCGGTGTGCGCCTCGTCGACGTCGACGAGCTTGGACCGCCCGCCGATCCCCCCCTTGCAGTAGAGCAGCCTGGTGTCGCAGCTGAGGTCGAATCCCCTCCCTAGGGCATCTACGCAGCCCCTGATCGTGCCGAGAGCTGCATTCTCCTCCTCCATGAGCGATCTCCTCCTTCGATTTGCTCGTGTTTCATCACACGAATGGAGAAGAAGAAGAAGAAGAAGAAGAAGAGGAATTGGAAACCCTAATTCCGCGAAGATGGAAAAAAGGGGGAGGCGGTCAAAAGGAAGGAATACTTTGAAATAGTGAATTGGCAAAAGGAAAAACGAAAACAAGGAATAAAATTGTGGAATGAGATAGGAAGACTTGTACTCTTATGATTGTGAAAGTGTTGACTAAGCCATTGTCAAACTCAATCAAATATCAACCACCTTTAGTATTTAAGTAATAGATTCACGTTGTTGGAGTCTCTTCAGCCTCTTCAGCAGAAAGCCAACTTTTGACCACGGATACTTATTGAAAAAAAATATTATACACAATTATTACCAAATTGTTTCTAAAATTAATTTTCAAAAAAAATAAGAATATGTGTCTATACTCTTTATAAAGAGTTTGAAAGCGGATAACCGTCTAAAAAGTATATATATTCCAAAGTAATTAAAAATTCAAAAATAATAATAATAATAACTGATTGTTTAATTACTTAATATTATCTAATTATAATCAAACACTTCTTCTAACTCATGTGGTTAAGATGGGGAGGCATTGGTTGGTTATATTCAATTCCTCATGAAGTTATTTATAACAAATCTAAAAAAAAAAAAATCAACAATTTTTTACGTGCAAGATATCTGTTTACTTCTGTTGGACCTAAAATTCGACTTCGAATCGTTTCTCGAACTTGTTCACATCCTCTCAATCAGATTGATAGAGGTTGCTGCCTTCGGACAACTAGCAATGTTCGAAGTGCATGAACTACTCCCTTCTATCATTCCTGCAAAAGAAACTAACTCACATCGGTCTCATAAAGTATTATTGACTCACTGTATAAAACGTTTCATTTGGCAATACAAATCAAGTGTTCAACTAAGAAGGGCAATGTCTCTTTTGAAAACACTTTCGAAATAAGGGTCCAAGGAAGTGAATCATGTCTCTGATACCAAAATATTGTGTCCCGATTCCGTCGAATCGATAAGTTGCCACCAGACGTGATGTCGTACAAACCTAAGTTGTGCTTGTACAAGGCATATTCGTGCGAAATTGGAAGTATCATAAATTTATAAAGCTAGCAACAGAGTTAAGTAGAGAAATTAAATAACACATGACACAGAAGAAAAATAGTTCTTTCATTGATTGTGTACATATGTTACATAGTTTCATATAGATACAAGTAAAGGGTGTCGTGCTTAGATTACAACTTAAACAAAGAAATGAGATACACAGTCACATACATCATATTCCTTAACTAGAAATAAAAAATACATACACCTTTAGCGGGAGTCTTCAAAATACAACTGGATAGGCTTCAAAGTGGGTGGAAGAAGCTTCAAAAGTATGAACAAGCTTCTGCTGCATAAGACAAGCCTTCGCTGCTGTTGCACGTTTCCCCAAGTTCCAACACCTGAAAAAACATAGGTCAATATATTTAAAATGTACTGGTGAGCGACGAGTTAACCCAACTCAACAAATCAACATGGTATTTATGTGAAAGCAAACCATATTATTAGGTGATCTTTTTATATTTCCTTTGTTCAATTTACAGAGCATATGGTAGAAATTGTAATAACATAATAATATGTATCACTGGAACATTGATTCTTACACAAGACCGACTTATCTTTCCTGCATCGAACTAAGACATTGTTAGTTCAACGGTTTAAAAATATGAGGGTCACTGGCACCACAAGTCATTCTGGGCTATATAGTTTGTTGGTGTGAGTTGTCCTCCATTATGGGCTATCAATGTGTCCGTTATGGCGTGAGTTGTCCTCCATTATGGATAACCAATAATGGTCAATCAATGTGTCCATGTCACTACCACATTTCTAGGTAGGAATATTTTTGTCAATTTATTATTTATATTATATATGTGATTAATATTTATTTGTTAGTAGATTGGACTATTTATTTGACTTGTCACTAGTGGACTTAACATGACATGACACATTGGACCAATAGTTAGACTAGACTTTTAGACTCATTTGACTCATTTAAATCAATTTCTCTTTCATTAATTAAAAGTAGTTAAACCTTCATTAGGATTAGAAGCTTCATTAATTAAAATCTTCTTCATGACAACCCAATAGGGATAGATGGGTCATTGTGCATTGCTTGGAGGAGGGGGCACACATGGCCGGCCCTATTTTAGGAGGGAGACTCTCTCTCTCTCTCTCTCTCTCTCTCTCTCTCTCTCATTTCTTTATCCAAATAAAATTCTAATTAGTGTTCTTCCCCAAATTGACTCATCCCTCTACCAAATTTTACCAAACCACTCTCAATCCCTTCCCTAATCATCATCTAAGGAGCACTAGAATCTTGGATTGATAGGAGCATTGGAGAAGAAGGAGTTTGGTTATGAGCTTGTGTCCAAATCGTGTTCTATTGAGTTTTTATTGGAAATATATCTCCCAATAGGTAAAATTTTAAAATTCTTCTTTAATTTGGTTTTAGTTGTTGTATTTGAGCATTAGGAACCCACACATGCATTAGGGCTACCCATAGGAAGAAGAATTATGTTGATATAACCCATATTATGACTTCTACATTGACTTTTATGTCCAAATTAGAAAAAATCCGAGGTTGGTACACCAAGTGTGTGTCATTGAGTAAAATATGTTTAATTAGACCTAAATTGATATAGTGGGGGTAGCTATGTATCCACAAGTGGATACGAGTAGGGCGTATCGTGATACATTGTGATACGTCATGATACAGAGAGATAATTTGGGGGTTGTGTGTTTATTGGTATATTTTCTCTCTAATGTTCATTGTAACTAATTAAAATAGTTGTATATAGTGATATTTGATATGTATACATAGTATTTGTTGTGAATTGGGAAATTTTGTATGTGAGTTGATAGTGTATCATGACACTATAGAGAGTATCAATATTTGTGTACTTAAGGTGTTTGTTATTTGACCACTACTAGAGTGGTACCCATTTCAAACGTAATATTCATTGTTAGTATATATATATATATATATATATATATATATATATATATATATATATATATTAATCTATGTACATATTAGTGTATATATATACTTAATCCTGTGTGAGTGTTATACATGTGGAAGAGGGAGTAACTGATACTATGTATCAGTGTGGGCAGCTACTGTGATCAGTGAGGGGTGTGCTTTTGTGTGCAGGTGCCAATGTGTGTGTGTGGGTGAGTGAATTGTTCAGTCCACTGTTGTCACGCCCCAGTCCCAAAATATCGAGGGACTGGACACGTGGCAATGGCCAGCAGCACGCACCGATGGACAGACCCAATTTAATGGATCCATCGGGGCATACTTAAGCTGTAATACAATAGTTAGGGTTTACTACAACAAGTCAGAACTAATCTCATCCACACAGAAGATAATACGATCAACAGCAATAAGGAAAGTAAATCATACAACCAGTCTCAGCAAAAGTAATTCGGGGAACAACCCGATAATAAGTCTGTTACAATTGTTTATTTAAACAGGAAAAATAGAGAGTTTAATTGCTATAGCATCTGAGCATAGGGAAGCAGATGTTCAGGAGAAATCCTCAGCGATCACCTCATCCTCAGGTACTGGTACTGTTCCGTGAAGTGCACCTGTTCCGTATACCTCTGGATAAACTTCGTCTGCAAATCCTGGGGACATAATCCGGATCCAGGTCCTCAGGGGACATAGCAAGGTACAGAAAAGACAAGCCAAAATAAATAAAGTAAAGTAAATAAGGGAACAATAGGGCCAACTATATAACCTTCTATGTGAAATGCAAGTTGAGAGCATCACTAGAACTTAGGCTGATACCACTACAAGCTCTGTGTCGGGGAGCCGGTAGCAGTTATACTATGAGTTTTACTATGTGTTTACTATGAATTATATATATATATATATATATATAATCAGCCTGTAGCATGTGTGTCTCTCCCCATCCAATGTAATCATACGTCTCATGTCCACGATGCCTCATGTCCACGTCATGTAAGATCATATCTAATGCAGTAAGTCATACTAAGTCTATGAATATAATGTCTAGGAATATAATGTCTAAGTCATAAATCCTGGAACCTACACAGAATCACCTTGAATATTTCAGGAAGATTCTGTCTCATGATTTGTGTCTGGTGTCCTGGGTATAATGTACTTGATAGGACAAGTACGAGAATTTATATGTCACGATATCCATCTCTATTTGACATTGCACAACCCCGCGTACGGTGTTGGCACCCGACTATAATCGGACGCTAAGCAAGTCACACGGCCCTAGGGTTGAGCATGTATAACAGTCACAGAAAATAAATCACGAGAGCAAAATGATCAATATACTGCAATTTATGGCAAGGTACACTTGCCTGGGTTTTCGGCTCCAATTGTAGCTCGGGCTTCAGCTGGGGTTGCAGGCAGTACTCCGGTTGCTGGAACAAACATCACCATCAAATCCAGAAAATATTAATTAGCTAGAAACGCCTGTCCTTGAGTCCAATTTGGAGACAAGGGCAAAAATGACATTTTCGGGTCAAGGCGGGGTCCAAAGGTGGGCCGCTTTGCACCGAAAAACGCGTCAGGGTCAAAGGTCTAAAAAATAGTCCAACTTAGTGTCAACAGGTCAGGAACAATGATACGAACCCAACGGAACTTCCAGAATTGGATTCCGATGAGCCGTTCTCAAAATCGCCCGTCAGGTGGAGCCTGTGGGGCCCACGACATGCGATTTTGTCAAAGTTCTCAGAATCGAACCAAACTTGGCTCACAGGACCAGCGTATTGCTACGAGTCCAATGGCGTAAGTTTCGTCTCGATCTGACGTGTGTACACTAAGTTACAACGAGAATCAGAAAGGACAGATACGGGGCGGTGTCCGCGGATACGCGTTGATTCCGGTGTGCACGCACATCCGAATCAGCTTCCGCGAAATCCCGCACGTCCGTATCAACGACGCGCACGTATCTGTGAAGACCGCACACGACCAAGCCGTCCCGTTTGGTTTGGCGTACTCGGTTCCGGGGTGAAACAAGGCATTGGTTTTTCCTGTTTTTGGATCGCGGTGTGCGATCACCACAGGACGCGATGCCCCGAGCGGGTTGCACGGGCACCGAGGGGGTCATACAGGCTACGCGATGCAATTGACGGAATTGAAATCAGAGCTACGAGGAGGGAGTTACGGGTACCTGAACAGGGTCTGAAAAACTAAGTTTCCTTCGTGTTTGACTTGTGTCCGACACGCCTAGGGTTAGGGTTTAGAGCTCCTGTGTTCGGTCAGAAGCGGCTGTGTCCGACTCGTGTCAGGGCTGATTCCGTATCTAGGGTTAGGATTCAGGGGACTGGGCTTCGCTGGAGCAGGCCGGTGGAGGGCGGAGCAGCGCTGCGAGGGTGCTGCTGGAGTAGGAAGATACTGCGGGCGGCGGCGGAGCGGTCGTGGTTCACTGGTGAAGGCGGGCGACTCGCTGGGAGAGGTGGGGTTGCTGGAGTCAAGGAGAGGCGGAGGAGAAAGGAGGGAGGGTCGGGGAAGACGACGGCGAGGGGCTGGAAGCTGACGGCGAGGTCCGGGCGGGTGTCGAGGCGGAGCTGGGGAGGACGAGGCCGGTCGGCTAGGGTTCAGGTAGGCGGAAGGGAGGGGAAGAACTCGGTCGGAGCTCGAGTTTTTAAAGGGGAGGAGGGAGAGGAGGAGCCGGACGGTGAGGGGGAGAGGAACCGGAGGGTCGACGGTCGGCGGCGGTTACAGAGAGGGGAGAGGAAGGTGAGGCGGTCACCGGCGGCGGGTTGGCCGGAATAGGAAACGAGGGGTCGGGGAGAGGAAAGGACTGTAGCAGCCGGGTCGGTTATGGGCGGTCGGGTCGGGTTCTAACGGATCCGGCCCGATCCGAAACTAAGGCGGGTCGGGTTCGGGTTAATGGGTCGGGTCTGGGTTGGACCCGGATCCGACCCAATAAGAATTGGTTTAATAAACCGGTCCGGTTTGGTTCAGTTTTGTTTGGTTTGATTAAATAAACCCGGTTTATTTAGGGTTCAATTCGGCAATAAATTCCCGGAAAATTATCCTATGTCTAGTTTTCCATTTTACACCATAAAATATTATTTTTATAATATTTTAATATTATTTATTAACATTTAGAAATCCTTTAATAATTAAAATACCTGAATTTAATTACAGAAAAATCCAAGAAAATTCCAGAAAATTCATAAAATCCAAATTTATCAAATTTTGAAAATCAGGGGGATTACAACTGTGTCAGAGAGGGACATAAGGGTGTATGTGACTATGTATCATTGGTGATAGTAAATGAGAGGATTATGAGGTAAATTGGTTATGTCCTGATCTTGTGGACCATGGGTAGATGGATGTGTGTATGTGCAGGAGTGTGTGAGGTGTGTGAACTGTGTTCACAGTGTGTCAGTGTGGCTTGAACACAAGAGTACGAGTAAGTATGGTGATGTTGGCTTGTTGTCTGTGTAAGAAGGGGGTATCAATAACTAAAAGGGAAGTTGATGACAATGGAGAGTGGGGTTCATACTCGAGTATTAAGAGAGGTGAAGGCATTTACTTGTGCACTCAGGTGCACTGCAGAAACTTAAGCCAAACACTAGTGTTCAGTTTTGAACATCAAGCCAGGTATCTGTGTTAATACCAAGAGTGATTCCAGTAGGTTATTAGAGATGCACCCTTGTTCAGACCAGAAAGAGCAGTAGCAACAGTGAGTGTTAATCTGCAGTAGCAGTGCTTGTGGGGGGAATGCAAAACCCCTCAAAATTTTTAATTTTTTTAAATAATAATAGCGATAGTAATAAAATAAAGTATTTATAACACATGATAGTATATATAAATAAGTAGAGCTTCATATTATAATGTATTATAATAAAAATAAATAAATTTATATATAAATATATGTATATATATATTTTAAATGTGTAAATAAACAACTTAGATACAAAACTTGTGAATAAGTAAATGTTGAAATTTGTTTTATATATATAAATAGAACTTAATCTTAATAAATAAATAAATATCAGAAGTAAAATTATAAATAAAATAAATTAATTTAAAAAGAAAATAGATAAAATAAGTAAAAGAAATGTAAACAATATTATAAAAGAGAGGAAAAAGAAAAGAAAAGGTAAAACAAAAGAAAAGGAAAAAAATATTTCTCACGAGATATTCAATATCTCGAGAAGCCAAACCCCCAACTAACCATATCACCCTCCCAGACCTGCGGGTGAACGAGTATAGAAACTCGATTTTTTTCGATCAATGAAACTTAGTTAAATTTCAACCGAATTTAACCAAATCTTCTTCAACACGATCCTAATACTATTCTCTTACAGATTAACTCAAAACCAATCCAACTCCGAGTTTAAAACTTAGGAAAAAATTAGATTGGAAATCAAAGAAACCAAGTATATAAACCAATTTCGAAACCACTATTTTTCTACCCCACAGTCGTATACGCCTCCAAACTCGAAACTGTAAGTTTCTGGAGGTTCCCCGATGCCCCCCGCACCCAAAAAATAACCTGCACACGCCGAAAAGTCATCGGAGTTATCACGACAACCCCGAGAAGTAATTTTCGTTTAGCCACACAAAGCAAATAGGTACCCCTGTTCATCGTCCTATATCTTTCATTTTACTCAACCATTTTTTTATCCGTAAAGTTTTCTGTATAGCCTACTTAACCCTCTCTAGAAAATTTTAGTTTTCTAGGATTAATGTGATGATTTAGTTGATGAAAACTTAGATTCAAAATCTTAAAAAACTGTTATCGCAGCAATGTCCAGCTTACAACGACCCTTTTTGCTCAGCGGGAAGACTCGTTTGAGGCAAATGATTCCTGACTTGGCCCTTCAGAAATTCAGACTTAGACTTTCAAAGGCTCGTTTGGAGTATCGCTCGACCGATGCGAATCATCGCTAAGGTGGGTGGCTACGATGAACTTGTCTTTGCTTAGCCAATACACTTAAAATAAGAATGATACATGCTAGTCGCTAGGTGAATCACCCCTTGCATGCTAATAAATAATACAACGCACCTAGCTAAGAAATTGATCCCATCTTGTATTGCTTGTATTAGAATATGAAAATAAAATTGGCTTATAACTTGGACCCTCGCATGCTATATTTGCTTTGTGCAAGTAGATCCCACTATGCCTCGAGTAGATCATTATATACTCTTCGTAATGCACTATTTCACTTGTTTACACTGCTCGTCCCCTAGATTATGTCGCTCGATATGTTCCTGTACGGTTGCACTCCCCGCACTACCCCTTAGACCGTGCCAACATAAATGCTTATGTTTTATATAAATGCATGCTTGCTTGCTTACATTGTAGTTTATACTCGTTGCCTCATTTTAATACTTGTCACACAATTTATGCCACGACCCCGGTAACACTATCTATGTCATGCATTCATCTAGTTCTCCCCGGAAGACTATCTAATAGTCGTTCCGTGCAAGTATAAACCTGAAAGTATCCGGGACCGTTAGGTCGCCAAGGCAGTTCCCGAACCAGGAGATTTTTACCATGTCAATAATCCAAGAATCACTGTAAACCCCCTGAATTTTCAAAATTTTAAAAACTGGACTTTTCACAATTTTCTGGAATTTTCTGGGATTTTCTATAAATTAAAAATAGGGTTTTAATTATTCAATGATTTTTAAATGATAATAAATGATATTAAAATATTATGAAAATAATATTTTTGGATGTAAAATGAAAAACTGGACTTAGGGCAATTTTTCTGGAATTTATCGGACCCCGGACCTATTTTTTAAAGGCCTAAAACTATTTATTTAATTAATTAATTAATTATTAATTATTTACTGATTATTAATTAATTAAAATTATTAAATTTTTTTTTTTAAAATGAACCCGGCCCGCGGCCCATTGGGCCGGCCCGACCCAGCCCATCACCTATCTGGTCGGGTCGGGTCTGTCAGCCACCCGACCCGCCCGCGCCCGTACCCGCCCCCATCCTCTCTCCCACGACCGCCGCTCGCCCGCGACCCACGACCTCCGCCCCGCTCGGCCGCGCGTCCCCGCCCGCTGCCCTATTTATTCCCCTCCGCCTCCGCCTGGCCGCAGAGCCGCCGTCCCCGCCGCCGGCCGAGTCCCCTAGCCCTAACCCTAACCCTAATCTCCCCTGTGTCCGACACGAGTCGGACACGTGTCGGACACGGTCTGACCCTGATTTTTGGGTCCCCTTCAGGTGCGTGTAACTTTTTCCTCGTAACTCCGTTTTTTATTCCGCAAATTGCGTTGCGAAGCCTGTATGACCCTCTCGGTGTCCGGATAAACCGTTCGGGGCATCGCGTCCTGTGGTGATCGCACACCGCGATCCAAAAACAGGAAAAACCCAGACCCCGATTCACCCCGGAACTGAGTACGCCCCGCCAAACGGGACGACTTGGTCGCGTGCGGTCTTCACAGATACGTGCGCCTCGTCGATACGGACGTGTGGGTTTTCGCGGAAGTCGATTTGGGTGTGCGTGCACACCGGAATCAACGCGTATCCGCGGACATCGCCCCGTATCCGTCTTTTCTGCAATTCGACCTAACTGTGTACACACGTCGGATCGAGATAAAACTTATGCCATCGGACTCATAGCGATACACTGGTCCTGTGGGTCAAGTTTGGTTCGATTCTGAGAACGTTGACGAAATCGCGTGTCGTGGGCCCCACAGGCCCCGCTCGACGGGCAATTTTGTGAACGGCTCATCGGAATCCAATTCTGAAAGTTCCGTTGGGTTCGTATCAGCGTTTCTGACCTGTTGACACTAAGTTTGGTGAATTTGGAGACCATTGACCCTGACGCGTTTTTTGGTGCAAAGCGGGCCCACCGGTGGACCCCGTTTTGGCCCGAAACTGTCGTTTCTGTCCTTGTCTCCAAATTGGACCCAAGGACAGGCGTTTCTAGCTGATTGATATTTTTTGGATCTGATGGTGATGTTTGTTTCAGCAACCGGACTACCGCCTGCAATTCCCGCCGAAGTCAGAACTGCAAACATAGCCGGGACCACAGGCAAGTGTACCTTGCCAAACGCTGCAGCTTGCTATATATGTTTCTTGGTTAATTTTGCATCAGTGAGAACATAGAGCTTGTAAATTCTCAGTAATTTCTGTTATAGTATTTTACTTGAATTCTGGTAGATCCATATGTAACTTGTTTTAACTGCTTAACCTAGGAAACGTGTGACGTGCTTAGTGTCCGATCATAGTCGGGTGCCAACCCCGTACGCGGTGTTGGGTACGTCATTAGAGATGGACAATCGATACCCTTATTCTCGTACTTGTCCTATCAAGTACACCAGAACCCAGGACACTTGACACTATTTCATGAGACAGAGTCTTCCTGAGACATTCGAGGTGATTCTGTATAGGATGCATGTTTTATGACATAGACTTTACATTCTTAGACATTTGATTCATAGCTATCAGACTTGCTGCATTAGTTATAATCGTGCGTGACATGGACATGAGGCATCGTGGACATGAGACGTGGGATTACATTGGGTGGGGAGAGACACACAGACTACAGGCTGATATTATATATATAAAACATAGTATATTTCAGAGTATAATTCATAGTTATTGCCGCTACCGGCTCCCCGACACAGAGCTTGTAGTGGCTTCAGCCTGAGTTCTAGTGCTGCTCTCATATTGCATATCACTTAGCTGGTTACATAGCTTACCCTCTTGTTTAATTAACTGCTGCACTGTGTTTATTTTGGCTTGTATTTTCTGTACCTTGCTGTCCCCTGAGGACCTGGATCCGGATTATGTCCCCAGGTACAGCTGAAGAGAACTACCCAGAGGTGTACGGTACCGGAGCACTCCTTGGAGCAGAACAAGGAACAGAGGACGAAGTAGTGGCCGAAGATTTCTCCTGAACACCGGCTTCAACAACACAGTATTTCCATTTTCAGCATTTCAATTCCTGTCTATTTTTCCTTAAATGTAACAGAATAATTCTCGGATTTGTTTTCCCGAGATAACCTTATTGATATCGCATATTTATTTCCATTGCATTATTTCTGGCAATTAATCTGTGTTATTCTGTGGATGAGATTAGTAATACCTGAGACTTGTACTTAGTCCTGCTAGACTACAGCTTAAGCATGCCCTGATGGATCCATTAAATTGGGTTATCCATCGGTGCGTGCTGCTGGCCATTGCTCACGTGCTCAGTCCCTCGGCATTTTGGGACTGGGGCGTGACATGGTTTTTGTGGTGGCCCATGCAGGTCAAACGACTAAATTGTTCGATTTCAACTTAGGGACCGAATAGGCCTGCAATAAAAATAGGATAAGTTTTTAGAATCTCATCCACTTGCTTGAATCGTTTTTGATATCTGTATCGTATTCGAATTAATTTGAACTTGCATCTTGCCTTGATTCCTGTACGCCTCTTATTGGGTATTTTTGGATACAGGGAAATGGACCCACAAGAATGCAACGAGACTCCCGCTGGAATACCACAAGCTACAGGTGTCACCTATGACGACGAAGTGACACCAGTCGGAGAAGTTCCACCAACTCAACAGAGCCAACAGGCAGGTCAACCTAACTCCCGATTCCGACGCGATGATATTCCACCTCCGCCGCAGTTCGTCCCACCAACGCCCGTACTCCCACAAGGACAGCCAATTGACGGGCAGCAGATATTTCAAATGATCTACGCGATGATGCAAGCCCAGCAACAAGTCCAACACGAGGCTCAGCGTCGCGAAGCTAACTTCTGGAGGGACAGCATCGTAACTGTACTGGAGCAGGCCAACCTACCAGCTCGACGGCCATCTACAGGCTCAATCACTGACTTCCGCCAACTGAAGCCCCGCACTTTTTCTGGAAAAGAGGAGCCCACAGAAGTTCATGAGTGGCTCACCAACATACGGCATCAACTTGAAGCAGCCGAGCTCCCCCGAGAACGCTGGATGACTGCTGTCCGAATGCAGTTGACAGGCAACGCGCACCACTGGTGGTTGTCTGAGGAGGCACGACTCGGACCAGACCGAGTCACTTGGGAAGAGTTCTCCAGACTCTTCCAAGAGATGTACATTCCGGCTATCGCTCGATCAGAACTGCGGGACAAATTTAATCGCCTCACCCAGGACTCTATGACGGTGGAAGAGTACAACGCAGAATTCATTCGTCTGAGCCGCTTCGCCCCAACCCTGATCCCGACAGAGGAAGAGAAGGCCGAGAAATTCTTCGACGGACTGAACATTGAGCTGCAGAAACTAATTGGGTCTGTCGCACTAACATCATACTCGGACGTTCTCGCTGCAGCCCGACGCATGGAACGCGTCACCAGGAGAGAGTCTCGCCTCAAGCGGCCAATCACCTCAGCACCAGACAGATCATCACCGGGAGAATCTGCAAAGAGATCTCACACGAACCCGCCACCCAGGGCAGCTTCGCAGACCCTTCCTACCTGTCACTACTACGGCAAGATAGGCCATGTCGAGCAGAACTGCAGACGCAAGTTGGGATTGTGCCTGATTTGCGGCACCAATCAACACAAAGCCAAGGACTGTCCTCAGCATCGAGATGGAGCACCAAGGGCAACCCAACCAGCTTTGCCAGCACCGAGGCCACCTCTGGCACCTCAGGCGACACTCTTCCAGCAAGCCCAACAGCAGCAGAGGAATCTACCTCAAGGACGAGGGCAAGCTTATGCGCTGACTGTGCAGGACGCTGATGCGAGTAAGTGATTCGTAGTTATCCGTTCTAGTCTTGTTCTAGCTCGTGCCTATTGGTTCGTGACCTCAGCCCCAACCTAGTAATTTGTAACTTGTTAATAACAACCTGGTATTCATAAAAGTTATAGTTTTAACTAGATTTTCCTGGAAAGTGTAAACTTTCGATTTTAGGGAAATGGTATTTCCTTAAGTATCTTGTGATGTGTTTTCAAACGATGCTTGCGACCGCGTCATCTCTGTTGATCGGTTATTCTTTTGATTGCGAGGACGCAATCCTCTTAAGGGGGGTAGATTGTAAACCCCCTGAATTTTCAAAATTTTAAAAACTGGACTTTTCACAATTTTCTGGAATTTTCTGGGATTTTCTGCAAATTAAAAATAGGATTTTAATTATTCAATGATTTTTAAATGATAATAAATGATATTAAAATATTATAAAAATAATATTTTTGGATGTAAAATGAAAAACTGGACTTAGGGCAATTTTTCTGGAATTTATCGGACCCCGGACCTATTTTTTAAAGGCCTAAAATTATTTATTTAATTAATTAATTAATTATTAATTATTTACTGATTATTAATTAATTAAAATTATTAAATTTTTTTTAAAAAAAATGAACCCGGCCCGCGGCCCATTGGGCCGGTCCGACCCAGCCCAGCACCTATCGGGTCGGGTCGGGTCTGTCAGCCACCCGACCCGCCCGCGCCCGTACCCGCCCCCACCCTCTCTCCCACGACCGCCGCTCGCCCGCGACCCACGACCTCCGCCCCGCTCGGCCGCGCGTCCCCGCCCGCTGCCCTATTTATTCCCCTCCGCCTCCGCCTGGCCGCTGAGCCGCCGTCCCCGCCGTCGGCCGAGTCCCCTAGCCCTAACCCTAACCCTAATCTCCCCTGTGTCCGACACGAGTCGGACACGTGTCGGACACGGTCTGACCCTGATTTTTGGGTCCCCTTCAGGTGCGTGTAACTTTTTCCTCGTAGCTCCGTTTTTGATTCCGCAAATTGCGTTGCGAAGCCTGTATGACCCTCTCGGTGTCCGGACAAACCGTTCGGGGCATAGCGTCCTGTGGTGATCGCACACCGCGATCCAAAAACAGGAAAAACTCAGACCCCGATTCACCCCGGAACTGAGTACGCCCCGCCAAACGGGACGACTTGGTCGCGTGCGGTCTTCACAGATACGTGCGCCTCGTCGATACGGACGTGTGGGTTTTCGCGGAAGTCGATTTGGGTGTGCGTGCACACCGGAATCAACGCGTATCCGCGGACATCGCCCCGTATCCGTCTTTTCTGCAATTCGACCTAACTTTGTGTACACACGTCGGATCGAGACGAAACTTGTGCCATCGGACTCGTAGCGATACGCTGGTCCTGTGGGTCAAGTTTGGTTCGATTCTGAGAACGTTGACGAAATCGCGTGTCGTGGGCCCCACAGGCCCCGCTCGACGGGCAATTTTGTGAACGGCTCATCGGAATCCAATTCTGAAAGTTCCGTTGGGTTCGTATCAGCGTTTCTGACCTGTTGAGACTAAGTTTGATGAATTTGGAGACCATTGACCCTGACGCGTTTTTCGGTGCAAAGTGGGCCCACCGGTGGACCCCGTTTTGGTCCGAAACTGCCGTTTCTGCCCTTGTCTCCAAATTGGACCCAAGGACAGGCGTTTCTAGCTGATTGATATTTTCTGGATTTGATGGTGATGTTTGTTTCAGCAACCGGACTACCGCCTGCAATTCCCGCCGAAGTCAGAACTGCAAACATAGCCGGGACCACAGGCAAGTGTACCTTGCCAAACGCTGCAGCTTGCTATATATTTTTCTTGGTTAATTTTGCATCAGTGAGAACATAGAGCTTGTAAATTCTCAGTAATTTCTGTTATAGTATTTTACTTGAATTATGGTAGATCCATATGTAACTTGTTTTAACTGCTTAACCTAGGAAACGTGTGACGTGCTTAGTGTCCGATCATAGTCGGATGCCAACCCCGTACGCGGTGTTGGGTACGTCATTAGAGATGGACAATCGATACCCTTATTCTCGTACTTGTCCTATCAAGTACACCAGAACCCAGGACACTTGACACTATTTCATGAGACAGAGTCTTCCTGAGACATTCGAGGTGATTCTGTATAGGATGCATGTTTTATGACATAGACTTTACATTCTTAGACATTTGATTCATAGCTATCAGACTTGCTGCATTAGTTATAATCGTGCGTGACATGGACATGAGGCATCGTGGACATGAGACGTGGGATTACATTGGGTGGGGAGAGACACACAGACTACAGGCTGATATTATATATATAAAACATAGTATATTTCAGAGTATAATTCATAGTTATTGCCGCTACCGGCTCCCCGACACAGAGCTTGTAGTGGCTTCAGCCTGAGTTCTAGTGCTGCTCTCATATTGCATATCACTTAGCTGGTTACATAGCTTACCCTCTTGTTTAATTAACTGCTGCACTGTGTTTATTTTGGCTTGTATTTTCTGTACCTTGCTGTCCCCTGAGGACCTGGATCCGGATTATGTCCCCAGGTACAGCTGAAGAGAACTACCCAGAGGTGTACGGTACCGGAGCACTCCTTGGAGCAGAACAAGGAACAGAGGACGAAGTAGTGGCCGAAGATTTCTCCTGAACACCGGCTTCAACAACACAGTATTTCCATTTTCAGCATTTCAATTCCTGTCTATTTTTCCTTAAATGTAACAGAATAATTCTCGGATTTGTTTTCCCGAGATAACCTTATTGATATCGCATATTTATTTCCATTGCATTATTTCTGGCAATTAATCTGTGTTATTCTGTGGATGAGATTAGTAATACCTGAGACTTGTACTTAGTCCTGCTAGACTACAGCTTAAGCATGCCCTGATGGATCCATTAAATTGGGTTATCCATCGGTGCGTGCTGCTGGCCATTGCTCACGTGCTCAGTCCCTCGGCATTTTGGGACTGTGGCGTGACAATCACAGCTCATGGAGCATACTCGTTCTGAACAAGAATCAAGAATCAAGAATTAACATGTCATGAATCCCGTGAATCTGAAATCCTAGACTTGCATGGTCACAGACAACTCGTGCACGAGGTAATAACATGGATTCCTAGGACGATCATCGAGGCACCGGGATCGTACCGTTCTAGGAGGAATATGGGTATTGCGTGACCAAATCGGTAGGATGCTCTTCGGTTTGGGGCAAAGCAATATATTCAGTGATCGGGCCCTTGGTAGTGCATCATACACTTGGATAACCCGTCTGACTCCATGATCTATGGTAGTCTCTCCATGTTTGGTCAGGATGATGGATAACGCCCAATGACTCTTGCGCTACACCTCATCTCCGTCCGAGACTATGCATCGTCCTTTATGGCTAAGCCAGTTACCTCATGTTCATATAGATAAGTCATCATCGCTTAGCGGCAATCCGCGTGCGAGTCATTGCATTGCATCCTGTAATCTGAAACACCTGAACGGATATGAGTATAAGACACTTGGACATATTTGAACACTTGAACATCTTCTGCAACACTTCTGGATAATCCGTATAACTCGTGCACCTGAAACAGAACCTCACTCATGACACTCGTGTTTGCTTATGCAATTCTATGGATTTTATAATATATATACTCGTGCTTGGTTTAACTTGGTTTTCTTTGCACAGGAAAGGACAGATGGTAAGTTGGTAAGTCTCGCCGTGTTACTCTTTTATCGCATGACGCACTGCCACACGAGTAGGCTTGTACGTTATGCCATAAAACTGATCCTAAGGCAAGACTAGAAAGATAACTTAATAGATGTGGTAGTATTATCAAGTGTCGAACCCGAGTTTCGTGGAATGGCCAAGGGCCTTTGTGAACTTCTCTGGCTTCGAAAACTACTAACTGAAGTTGGCTTTGCTCCTGGCAACGAGATGGACCTATTCTGTGATAACAAAGCTACAATTAACATTTCTCATAATCTAGTCCAGCATGATCAGACCAAACATGTGGAATTAGACCGGCACTTCATCAAACAAAATCTTGAGGCCAAGATAATTCGATTCCCGTTCCTTAAATCTGAAGACCAGTTGGCGGACATACATACAAAGGCTGTATGTAGCAGAAGCTTCTACAACTCACTTAACAAGTTGGGCATCCGAGATCTATATGCTCCAACTTGAGGGGGAGTGTTGGCATGAGTTGTCCTCCATTATGGAAAACCAATAATGGACAATTAATGCGTCCATTATGGCATGAGTTGTCCTCCATTATGGACAATCAATGTGTAATCAATGTGGTTAATTATGCTAGCTATACACACATGTATTCTCCCTATATATACCTATTGATTCTTGTAAAGAAGAATTTTGAATAATAAGAAAGAAAAATTTTCATACTTTCTGTCAAAGTCTGGTTAGACGATGATCATTCCAGTGTGAATAGCGAGCCATGTTGAAAGTTTCTGAATCACCCGTTCTAGTTCGTCAGCACAACTATCCTTATTCTTTCTAAGCCGAATCGGTCCCAGTGTCTTGACAACTATTCGAGGAACTAAAACATTGTGCACAAGTTGTTCATGACCATGCAATATCTAAGAAACTAAGTTAATAAACATAGCATGTAAAATAACAGAAACTGGATATAACTACGCAACACATTCTCGTTATATAGTCTACATCTCTCAAGTCATAGCTCGTAATCCATACTACTAGTTGCAACATTTTATAAATGAATCTATTCTATCTATAATAGCAACATGATATATATTCGTATATGACAAGCAAGCAACATAAGAATTATTCCATGTTTCTATGTGACAAGCAATATATATTCAAGATTACTCTCTTTTATTTGAATTCTTTTTTATTAAGGTATCGTTGATTGAAGAATGCAACAAGAGAGTCATTTTGTTAAGGTGTGAAGATAAGTAAAGAATGGTCAAAGCTACTAACAGTTGGAGAATTGTTGAAAGAAATATATCTCCAACAATTCGATCAAGCTTCACCTATGTGACGACCTGTATTTGCACCAATAGAGGATCAATACCTTCTCTTTTCTTTCTCCCAGAATTTGATATGAATGCATAAATTGATAAAGGCAAGCAATAAAATCCATCAAAAGTATTTACAAAAGCGTATCCATAAAACTAACAGCGAAAGCATCAAAGAAAACGGCAACAAAAACGAATAGTAAAAAGGTTCGAGGGAGTGTCTTATATAGAACACTTCCTCATGACACGATCCACTGTATATGGACATGATTTCGAAGAGCCAATACAAATAGAGGAAGGGTCTTAATTCAATCTATTCTGATCAACCGATATCGATAGAATTTCTGATACAGTGCTCCCGAATGGGGAGCGTGGCACTACATAACTTTCAATCTCTTGTTCTTGTTTGATGTCAGGTTTGGTTGCTACATTATCGACATGCTATGGATCTATGCTCAATCCATGTGTATACTTATTTTTAATGTAATTTTGTATTATTTTGTTGTTTGTTATTATGTCAATTCTAGAGCTTTTCTTATGGTAATTTCTATTAGGGATTTTGACCCCTCTGGTTTTGTATTAATCAGATATCGTAGCGGAACTCGAGGATCTACTATATCTTGCTTTGACGCCAGTCACCGGGAGGACAATTCCCTAGAAGCATGAGTGGTTTTCCTTCTCCACCAACTTGTTATATTTATATATTCTTTAGGACGTTTAGCCACATACACATGTTAGACTTAGTTATGGGAGGTTGTTCCCGTCTACGAGAAACCTGATTATGTATTCTAGACTACAACTATGTATATAACCATATAACATTATATATTGTTATATTACCCTTTTGTACTAATAGTCTTGTGTGATATATCTTTTGGGATGCCTTACTACTATTCATGCTTGTGATTATTCTTACTATTTTCTTGTTTGTAATGGATTGAGAATATGATTATGTGGACCTTAGAAGATTGTTGGTTTGTAGCTACTCCTCTTGTATTTACAACCGTGACTGTATCGTGGGGTGCAGGTGTACTCCATAATACATAGTTGGCCGAGTTACGTCCTCACTATCCGTATTTTGGATTAAGACATGACAGTACGTAGCAGTACGTAGCAGCAGTAGTAGTAGTTAGGTTATGTTGTAAGGAAGAATATGTGTAGTATATAGGTTAGGGTTATTTAGGTAACATATATATATATATATATATATATATATATATATATATATATATATATATATATATATATTCATTCCACTTAGCAGCATGTGTCCTTTACCACCATCTTCAGCACTTTGAAAACTATACCCGCACACACTAGTGACATAAGACCGGTAACAACTCACCAATAAATCCTTCTTCGTTATCTATTGTAAGTAATCTGCTGACGAGAATCTAAAATATGGATAAGATGATGAACAGGAATTGGATCACCCACCAGAGAGAGGCTCTATTTTTCATTATAGCGGTTTAAAGCCAGAGAGAGTTCCGTTGGAGTAATGTCTTACGGAGGATACCGGGATACAGCGAGTATTTGTAACATTGCCTCATTTCTATCACTTGTTTTAATTATCTATTAGCATTCTCCATTATGTTTAATTATTTACTTAACGCTATCCCCCCCCCCCCCCCCCCCCCCCTACCTAAATTGTTAATATATTTTTAGTAAATTGGCATAGTTTATTATTATTATTATTATTTGTTTATAATTATTTATTTTTTAATTTTCTTAAAAATTATAAAAAATGCATAATAAAGTTGATTTAATATATTCTTACTTTCTATGGGTGTTACAACTGAGGTCCAGGTCCAGGTCCAGGTCCGAGTCCTTTTGTGATTCTCAAGGATGTAACCCACAGTCAGCGAAGGCCCAAACCTCCAAATATAAGAGGGACATGGCTTATCCACCTCGTCGCCATTCAAATCGGAGAAACAATCAAATATTCCCAGGAATCTGCAGTTAAATCTTGAAAAACTCCATAAACCATGTCAAAAATCGAGCATCGTGATAACCAAGAGAGAGAGAAAAAGAGACCAACCTATGGTAACAAAAGAGAAAGAGATTAACAAATCCTTGTACACTCTTGAGGAGGGTTGTACTTTCCGGTTCCCTTCGCTATCCATTCCCCAAGAGCACAAGAAAGAGGACCCCTGGGATTTCATTAAACAAAAGAAACAACCCCTCTCCTCTTCTCTCTCAATTAGGAAGGGAAAGAAATTAAAGGAAGATTCAATGTACGTAAGTATAATATTTATACATTACATCCCTTATTCCATACATATATATATTTCAATTCTATCTATGTCGATGCTTGATTTATTTTTGTTATTCTCCTTCTTTCTCTAGCAGCGCAGGTGTGGTGCTTTCCTTCCATTTTTCTCTAGTGAACATGTGCCCAGCAAAGGATTCTCACCGTTAGAGCTTTGTGAAGATGATCACGATGAGAGGAAGAATATGACTGTTGATGAAGATCGGGGTGGATTATTCTTGTGTTGGCCACAGAAGAACGAGGTACTACAACTATGATCATAACTCATAAGCAATAATCTATATATTTTTTCTATTATATTAGAAAGGTGGTGGTGACGATGGAGAGGCGTTCTCTCTTATTCTCACCCCTTCTTTCTTTCAAATCATTCTCATTAATTTGATTTATTTGTTGCCTTTTAAAAAATGTCCTCAAATGTTTATGGCAACCTTCATGGTTGATCACAATGGAATGAAAGTGAGGTATGAGTTGGCAAAGGGTTGGCATTGTGTACTAACTGACAAGAGGCCATAACAGATCAGAGCATACACATTTGGATGTAGGAAAAAACGTTTGTTGTTTAGTGAACCTACATAGGAGTACATTTGTTGAGCTCGTTCTAACAAGTTGCACGACTTTAGTTGGCAGAATTATTCGTACTTTCTTGATTTTTAGTTACTAGGTACAAGGAAACAATTTAGTTTAATGTGTACAATAATTTTTTTGGTCTGACGACGATCAGGTGCGGACACAATAAGTAGCAAGTGATGTTAACTAATCTTACTGAAAAAAAAATATATTTTTATTTTCTTGTACCCGCCGTTGCGAGTACGGGGTATAATGAAAATTATAAAAACTTAGCTACACAATCAAATTATAGAAGATGAGTTTATCAACAAATACATTAAAAAAGATATGCTATAGATGGTCAGGAATGAAATATTATTCAACGATTTCAGAATATTGAACAAGTAAAGAGTATGTTAATTGGAGATTAGTTATTTTATTTATATATATATATATATATATATATATATATATATATATATATCATTTTTTTTTTTGATATGTTCTTTTCACCGGATTAGGAACTAAGTTTTTAAGGAAGAATTCGAACCGTGTTCATCCTCACGAGAGCAGTGCCGGACTTTAGATTTTAAGGCCTGAGACAAACTTTAAAAATGGTACCCTCAAAGCTTAATGTTTTCTTCTTCTTTTTATCGACGATGATACAATAATATTATCAACATAAAATTTAATAAATAAAATAATAAATATAATATAATATCCAAAATAATATATTTCATAATGAAATACTAATAAAATTGAAGATGTTCCAAACAAAAAATAAAATAAAATTATAACTTATTTTGTTGTTCAATTACCTCAAATAAACACACACAAAGAGAAAAATATCGAAAGAGGAAAATGATAACGATGGAAGGGTAGAAAAGATTGATAGTGTTGGACTGTTAGATCGACGGAAAGGAAGAATTTTGACAGCGACTGCACCAATTTTTTTTAAAATCTTACTAACTGACTTGTCTCTTGGTATTCTAGTATATGACGTTCAGATATCCTATAATAATAATAATAAAATTATAGGACAAAGTGTTAGAATGAGTCTATTGAATTTTTTTTTTCCAAATTAGGCTTACATATATAAAATAATATTTTAAAAAATTGTGCCCTCTAAATTTTTTTTTCGAGGCAACCGTCTCGTAGGACTCATATCAAGTCCGGCCTTGCACGGGAGCCTCCCATCGTAATAGACCACGATATATATATATATATATATATATATATATATATATATATATATATATAGAGAGAGAGAGAGAGAGAGAGAGAGAGAGAGGAGATGGATCAGAAGTCCCGCCGCGGTGGCCCCGCCAAAGTCCCCCCCCCCCCCTCCCCCTCGTGCGTTGGATCGTGAGGACCCGCGGGGAGGCCCGCTCTATCCAACGGATGGGGAGAGCGGGACTTCGACGGGGCTCCCAATATATATATATATCAAGGACCTCTAGCTCAAGTGGTTAAAGTGAGACATATTCCCCCAAGAGGTTATTGGTTCGAGCAGCGGAGAAGCATATTAATTTCCTAGTGGAGAATTAATGTGAGGTGTAGTTCATGTGCGGACCTTCGGGTCAGAATGTGTGGAACCTTCAGACCGAGTTTGTAGGCCTTTGAATCAGGAGTCTGTAACACAATTACCTCTTCAAAAAAAAATATAAAATAATATATATATATATATATATATATATATATATATATATATATATATATATATATATATATAAACTTTAGCCTCTATTTATAATAGAGAAAATTTGAGTTGCATCATACCTTATTTTAACCATATTCAAGATGCACCACACTGCTTTACCATAATGTACAATACCTACGAGATATGAGCCTCTATTTATATTATGTCATGTCCCAGTGTTTTTTTCGAGGGGAGTTGAGCTACTTTTACTTTTGCTTTTATATACACATATACTGTAATAGAAGAAATTTGTTTCTAATTCAATATACATACATATAACAAATGAACAAATATCGACTAGAGAGTATTTTTATTTTTGCCTCTAAATTCAGTATATATATACAACAGATGAACAAATTTCGACTAGAAAGTACTTGTATTTTTGCCCAAAGGATGGAAAAACTTGGACAAAACACACCAGTTATTTTAGACTATTAATTGACAAAATGACATAAACTAATAAATGGTCCTTCTTAACTCACTGAATTATCTTCATAATGTAATGCAATATATTGCTCTACGTTCCTTATCGGATTTCCAGCTAAACAACTACATTCTCCTATTGAGTTTGTAAAAAATTAAACAGATTATTTTTTAGTAGGGAATTTGGTCGGGGACTTTATCATGGTACAGAGACGCTCATGATTTTGTTTTAAGTATATTATAAAAGTAACTATGGTATTTAATTTAAATTAATTTTTTTGTAGAGTTGTTTGTGTAGTGTATGAACTTTTAGGACTAGTTTGGTTGCTGGCATCTGAATTTTCCTATGTAATTCTTTTGATTTTGTGCAGGTGGTGAAGGAGCTTACCTCTCTAGCCGAAATCGTGTGGCCGATAACGATGACGAGCTTCCTCCTCTACTTCCGGTCCATCATCTCGATGCTTTTCTTGGGGCACCTGGGCGACATCGAGCTCGCCGGCGGCTCGCTGGCCATCGCCTTCGCCAACATCACCGGCTACTCCGTCATGAAAGGTCTGGCCATGGGCATGGAGCCCATCTGTGGCCAAGCGTTCGGTGCCAAGAAATGGAGCGTCCTCAGCCTAACCTTCCAAAAGACGCTCCTCCTGCTCCTCCTCACCACCTTGCCGGTCTCTTTCCTATGGCTCAACGTAAAGCCAATCCTCCTCTACCTGCGTCAAGACCCGACCATCGTCGCGGTCGCGGAGGACTACATCGTCTTCTCGCTCCCGGACCTGCTCGCTCAAGCCTACCTCCATCCGTCGATCATCTTCTTGAGGACCCAAAGCATAACAAAGTCCGTCACCCTAACATCCACACTTGCACTCGCGCTGCACGTCCCCATCAACTGCTTCCTGGTCTCGTACATGGGCTACGGAGTCAGGGGAGTCGCCCTCGCCTCGTCGTGGTACACCGTCAACGTCGACCTCGGGCTCTCGGCGTACCTGCTGCTGTCGAAGGAGTGCGTGAAGCCGTGGGACGGGGGCGCGGCTCCGCTGTCGTGGCTCCGCGGCTGGGGCCAGCTCGTGGCGCTCGCGGCGCCGAGCGTGGCGACGGTCTGCCTCGAGTGGTGGTGGTACGAAATAATGCTGATATTCTGCGGCCTGCTGCCGGACCCGGGCGCGGGCGTGGCGGCCATGGGGATACTGATCCAGACCACGGGGCTGATCTACGTGCTCCCGTGCTCGCTGAGCATGGGGCTGTGCACCCGCGTCAGCCACGAGCTCGGGGCGCGCAGGCCGGCTCGCGCGCGGCGCGCGGCCGCGGTCGGTATCGGCGTCGCGATTGTGTGCGGCCTCGCGGCGTTCGTGTTCGCGCTTCTTGTTCGTCAGACGTGGGGGAGGATGTTCACGGGGGAGCCGAAGATACTGGCGCTGACGTCCGCGGTGCTGCCGATTGTCGGGCTGTGCGAGCTCGGCAACTGTCCGCAGACGGCGGGGTGCGGCGTGCTGAGGGGGAGCGCGAGGCCCGCGGTCGGGGCGCACATAAACTTCGGCTCGTTCTATTTGATCGGTCTGCCGATGGCCGTGGTTTCCGGGTTCGGCATGGAGCTCGGGTTTGCGGGGCTGTGGCTTGGGCTGGTGGGAGCTCAGTTCTCGTGCGCGTGCATTATGTTGGTTGTGGTTGCGCGCACGGATTGGGAGGTGCAGGCGGAGAGGTCGGAGCAGCTGACGGGCGGCGGTCGTGCTGTTGTTGCGGAAAACATCGGTGATTTGGAAGCCAAACTTCTTGCTTCGTCTACTGCTACTTCCGGACATTCTTCCTTCTTCTTCTTCTTCATCGCTTTGATGCAGATTTTGTTGGTGTAATGTTTAGAGAGAGTCGGTCAAGTAATCTAGTTTGTTAATAGTTATGATAAATTATGGTTTTTATATCTCAAAGAATTTTTACTTTGAAATGGTAAATTGCTCTTGGAGTGGTTAATAAATAGAGAGAATAGACACGAACACAAAAAAAAAATGTAGGAGAGTTACCAAAGATTGGACAAGCCAAGTAGTTAAGATATAATCTTGCTTTGATGGTAAGGAAAAGTTAAGAAGAAAGCGTTTAATAATTCTTACTTGAGTTATAGATTTTGAGTAGAAAAAAATTTAATAAAAATATAATAGATATTAAAATATCTATAGGGATTTTTTTGTAAATGTCTTCATGCTAATTGTAGAAATTAGTATATATTTTCAATTTTTAAAAACCTAGCAAATGTCTCTTCTTCTTTTTTGTACGGGACACTAAAATTTTAAGAAATATTCTTACTATTTTAACTGAAATTTTTATTGTTTTATACAGAATGTGGACATTTGTTAGTTTTTTTTTTAAGCGAAAGTATACGCTAGTTCATACATTTAGAATGAGAGCAATTACTAAAATATTTCATATTTTTATTACATGTGACGTAAAATTAGATTTGGCTGTATTTTTAAATTAAAATTTGTCAAAACAAAAAAAATTTACGACTTCTCAAACGTCAAGTCCTTACTTTCATTTGTTAACCTCCGATTTGGGATGAAAAAAATAGACAATTCAAGATTAAACTTTCCTTCACTTAATCCTTTAGAGTATTCACAGTGTGAGAGATTTCAAGTGTTACATTTTGACTTTAGTCAAATTTTGTAGCACTTGAAGATTGCAGTGAACACTTGTCCATACTTGAAAATTATTAGAAAGTAAAAAGATACTCCAGGTTTATAGTGTGACATAGTCCTCTACATTAATTTCTGGGCTCACCAAAATTAATCGTTTTTATTACCAAACATTGAAGGAAAATAAAGAGAAAAAATAGTAGATTAATTTGAGTATTTGTTTGGAGTGTACAATTGTGTGCCAATATGAAAAAGTCATTCCAAAAGTAGTAATTTACACAATTTTTAATAATTTAGAATATTTATTTATAGTGTCCCCACTATGGATGTTCTTGTGACTTCCCTTTCTAAACTCTCATCCTTAATTCAAGCAAAATGTTTTTGAATTAATTATTGGTGTTGTTTCCTTTGGACTAGTAAAGATAGTCCCGCATTGGCTACTCCACCAAGTGGGAATCTCAATATAATACTTTGTATGAGTTGAGGTGTGCACATGGGGTATGGTGGGGCACATGGGTGCCATATGAAGGTATTTTCCTAGGAAGAAAAAGGATTAACTCCTCATGAAGCATTTATGCTTTTTGTCATGCTCTTGGAATTATTTTCATATGAGTTAAGCCCTAAAGGGGCTTAGAGACTCGGGCTTAAGGGCGCAAAGTGATATTTTTTTGGCGCATGTGTTGCCGCATAGGCTGCTGCTGTCACGCCCCGAGGCGTCCCCCGAGTCGTGACCGCCGTGCGGGCCTGGAGTTGCGCCCGCACAAGGCTTTAATGATTTGCATAGCAAGCACATACTCAGAGTACGCAGATAAATTGAAACACAGATTGAAACATAGAAAAGTTCTCTTTATTGATAATGAACATCTATTACAAACTCTTGAACGAGTCAGCTAATATGCCGAACGGCTTACAAAAGGGTTGACTCAAAATGAGATAGCAGTCCTGTACATTATATCCTTTTATAAACTAAAACGATAAGGACCTCCAGGCTGGAGGACGGCTTTGCCACGGAGCTGCATTTTTGTGTATGAAGAGTTGCAGGCTCCTGACTCAAAAGGCTTTGAGGCGCGGTGAAGATTGCGCTAACAGCTGGACTGGATCGGGAAGACGACTTCGGCTCCTCGCTCGGTTCGCCTTAGTGCGGAGAACCTGTTTCAACGAGGGTCAGCATATCGAAACATGCTGGTGAAGGCGAGCTAGCCTGACTATACCAATCAACACGTTGTTTAGTGAAGCATGTATATTTGTGGGTTTCTATCTTGCCTTAGTTCATTTACAGTTAAGCAGCATATTGAATTTACTGAAATGAACGTGCCACCGTTAGGTGGATTTTACCTGACCGTCTGAATTACCTGCACAATACTTACCATGCCTTCCCTGAAACGAAGACACAAGTTAGTATGCAACAGGTTTAAATATACAGGGGATCACTGGCGGGATGCCATAATGGACGGGGCATAGTACATGAATGAAATAACAAGTAACGAAAAGTTGAACAGGGCGTCACAAGTTATTTCATCCGATACAGGCGACTATTCAGGAGTTCCGTCCGGATCGGATCGGTGCCAGTGCCCCAGCGACCGTCCGCAGGAACTAAGACCTTGTGCACAAGTTGTCCGTGATCAACATATACACTAAGTTAGCAGTTGAGGCAAATCAGGGCAATAACAGGCACGGGACAGTAACAGGAGGAGAGCTACTTTGGCATAGTCTCCCTATCAGATTATTGCATTCAGGATGAGTTATGTTCATAGCATAATTTAAAGAAGAGCATACATTCTAACTTGTATTATGCATATGATAATGTTTCCGAGCGAACACGCATGCAAGTAAGTAACCGTTCACAGTTTTTTTGATTGACAAGCAGTATTAACCAAGTCTATTCTCTTTTATCTTGGTTTCTTTTATTATTACTTGGTATCGTTTGATCGGGGCGAAGGAGTGAGGCTTGAAAGCAAGCTAGCTAATCGGGTTGGTAGCCACTCACTTAGATTTTGGAAAGAAGAAGGAAAGAGGCGCTTCACGACTCCGCTCGCAAGCCGCCTACTGCTCGTTCACCTGCACACGAACAGCTCGATTAATACTTCTTCCTCTCTTTCCATTCTCGGAATAGAAGTGCAAGTCAATGAACGAAAACAATGAAAACCATCGAAACCGTTCAAGGAAAACAAGCAAATCCCAAAACCAACTCAAAGCACGAAAGCAACAAGCGACATCGAAAACCGAGGCAATAAAAGATAGTAGCGGAGAGGTCCCTCCTGACTCTGCCGCTAAGCCGATCCTTGGGGCGCAGTCCACTGAATATGGGAATCGATTCCGAAGAAACAAATCCATAACGAGGACGAGTTCTTAATTCAATCTATCCCGATCGAACGATACCGTCTTGTGTTTCTTAGCCGCGCTCTCCGCATCGGGAGAACGGGGCGCTACATCCTACCCAACTAATTGGAAGTTTCGTCCCGAAACTTAGGGTAGAACCTACCGTTAGGGAGCATTATGCTTAGCACGGAGATCCGGGAGGGGACAAGCATCTAGCTGGTGGTTGGAATCACCGCAACGGAGGCAATGCCCAAGCCGCTTACGATAATTGTTCGCTGTGTGCCCCGGCTTGTTGCAGAAATGACAAATTAGCCTCCGATTTCCTTTTCGTGAACCGCCGTCATTGTGACGCTTTGCAGCGTTGTTTCCTCCCTCGTTGCCTTGGCGTTTGTGATTGTAGGTATGCACAGCGCCGGTGGAAACGTGAGGATACTGCGGTTCGAGAGATAGGGCGTGATTCATGACTTCACGCATTGTCCCGTACTGATTATTGACCACGTGCGAATGGATGGCAGGACGGAGACCACCTTCAAACCTTCTAGCTCGACTCGCTGCATCAGGTAAATAGGCCCTAGCGAATTTGGAGAGTCGGTTGAATTCGGCGGAATACTCTTTAACTGTCATCCTGCCTTGCCTCAGTTACACGAAGTCATTTTCCATTTGACGTTGTACTGGAGGCGGTATAAACTCCTCTTCGAACGCGGCACGAAAGGTCGTCCACGAGATCGCCTCCTCTCCGTGATCAAATTGGAGAGATCGTCGATGCACGTCCCACCAATCGTGTGCGTTGAGACGGAGCTGTAGTTGCGCGCAGGCGACGCGCTTATCTTCGGGGACCTCTAGCAGAGTGAAGTGATCTTCGATCTCGGCTAGCCAATCTAGAGCTACCACTGCGTCCTCAGTCCCGTTGAACGGGGTGTTGCAGACTTTCTTGAAATGGCCCAAGTTGAAGGCAGTCACGTCCCTCGGCCTTGGGATTTGAGGCGTCTCCACTTCAAGCACGGGCTGTTCCACCTGAGTCGTTGCTGTTGCGGCGGAATGGTTGGCAGCCAAAGTCTGAACGATCTGTTGCAGGGCATCTACCTGCTTTTGTTGGACTGAGAATCGGGTCTCTAGATTACTCTCGAGCTTGGCTTGGCGAGCATCGTCTCGTTGTCGTTGCTCTTCTAGCATTTTCATTAACCGCTCTAGCTGGTCGACTTGAGACATGCCTCGCTGGCTCCGAGAGCTTCCCGAATTGCCCGAACTGCTCTCTTGTGTTTCGATCGGTGGTTGCGCTGCAGATTGCGCTGGATCCATTCCTTCAAAAGAAGGTAAATTACATTAGGATCATAATGTATTATGGACTTATTGCATGAACGTATCTCATTTTGGCCTAGCGAGTTCAAGAGTTCGCACAGGAATTTGATCGTTAAAGGAACTTTTCCAGCACGAAGTCTAAGGAACTTTGAATCTGTGCTCTGATACCACTATGTCACGCCCCGAGGCGTCCCCCGAGTCGTGACCGCCGTGCGGGCCTGGAGTTGCGCCCGCACAAGGCTTTAATGATTTGCATAGCAAGCACATACTTAGAGTACGCAGATAAATTGAAACACAGATTGAAACATAGAAAAGTTCTCTTTATTGATAATGAACATCTATTACAAACTCTTGAACGAGTCAGCTAATATGCCGAACGGCTTACAAAAGGGTTGACTCAAAATGAGATAGCAGTCCTGTACATTACATCCTTTTATAAACTAAAACGATAAGGACCTCCAGGCTGGAGGACGGCTTTGCCACGGAGCTGCATTTTTGTGTATGAAGAGTTGCAGGCTCCTGACTCAAAAGGCTTTGAGGCGCGGTGAAGATTGCGCTAACAGCTGGACTGGATCGGGAAGACGACTTCGGCTCCTCGCTCGGTTCGCCTTAGTGCGGAGAACCTGTTTCAACGAGGGTCAGCATATCGAAACATGCTGGTGAAGGCGAGCTAGCCTGACTATACCAATCAACACGTTGTTTAGTGAAGCATGTATATTTGTGGGTTTCTATCTTGCCTTAGTTCATTTACAGTTAAGCAGCATATTGAATTTACTGAAATGAACGTGCCACCGTTAGGTGGATTTTACCTGACCGTCTGAATTACCTGCACAATACTTACCATGCCTTCCCTGAAACGAAGACACAAGTTAGTATGCAACAGGTTTAAATATACAGGGGATCACTGGCGGGATGCCATAATGGACGGGGCATAGTACATGAATGAAATAACAAGTAACGGAAAGTTGAACAGGGCGTCACAAGTTATTTCATCCGATACAGGCGACTATTCAGGAGTTCCGTCCGGATCGGATCGGTGCCAGTGCCCCAGCGACCGTCCGCAGGAACTAAGACCTTGTGCACAAGTTGTCCGTGATCAACATATACACTAAGTTAGCAGTTGAGGCAAATCAGGGCAATAACAGGCACGGGACAGTAACAGGAGGAGAGCTACTTTGGCATAGTCTCCCTATCAGATTATTGCATTCAGGATGAGTTATGTTCATAGCATAATTTAAAGAAGAGCATACATTCTAACTTGTATTATGCATATGATAATGTTTCCGAGCGAACACGCATGCAAGTAAGTAACCGTTCACAGTTTTTTTGATTGACAAGCAGTATTAACCAAGTCTATTCTCTTTTATCTTGGTTTCTTTTATTATTACTTGGTATCGTTTGATCGGGGCGAAGGAGTGAGGCTTGGAAGCAAGCTAGCTAATCGGGTTGGTAGCCACTCACTTAGATTTTGGAAAAAAGAAGGAAAGAGGCGCTTCACGACTCCGCTCGCAAGCCGCCTACTGCTCGTTCACCTGCACACGAACAGCTCGATTAATACTTCTTCCTCTCTTTCCATTCTCGGAATAGAAGTGCAAGTCAATGAACGAAAACAATGAAAACCATCGAAACCGTTCAAGGAAAACAAGCAAATCCCAAAATCAACTCAAAGCACGAAAGCAACAAGCGACATCGAAAACCGAGGCAATAAAAGATAGTAGCGGAGAGGTCCCTCCTGACTCTGCCGCTAAGCCGATCCTTGGGGCACAGTCCACTGAATATGGGAATCGATTCCGAAGAAACAAATCCATAACGAGGACGAGTTCTTAATTCAATCTATCCCGATCGAACGATACCGTCTTGTGTTTCTTAGCCGCGCTCTCCGCATCGGGAGAACGGGGCACTACAGCTGCTGGGGCTGCCGCATAGACTGCTGCTTGGGCTGCCGCATGCGCTGTAGTTTGCGCTGCTGCGTGAGCTGCCGCATATGAGGTTGCTTGTGTGGCCGCTGCTTTCAGAAATATTTGAACGGTTATGGAAAGATATGAACTGTTATTCAGATCCGTTTTTTGTAGAATTTGAATTAATTTGTGTCTATCTGTTAGGAATTCGCAATTAATTTGTTCCTATCTTTCCGTAATTTATGGGCGGCTAGGGTTTCCACCCTCTCTCTATAAATACTCTCTCCGTGCCTCTTTGAGAACTTACTTCGATAATCAGGAGACAAAGAGAGTTGTTGCTGCCGCCGCCATTGGAGTCCAGTAAGTTCGTGCGAGTCCGAAAAAGAGATGACAGCGAGCGTTCCAAAAGTTCTACGTGAACTTGCTGGTTCCTAGAAGCAGATCGTGTGGGGGCGAATCTTGCTTTGAGCAACGGTGATCTTCATCACCCCAGCAAGCAGATTTTCTTCTTTCTCTTCTTTTCTGCTAGTTGTTATTCGATTTTGTCCGTCTACAACTGTGAGTGCAAGAAAGAATGTGAAGTTTATTTTTTCTGATTTATTTGTAATCTTGAGAGCAAGTTGTAATCAGGATCTTTATATAGTTCTTCGTAGAAATCGAGAATAGTCATAGTGAAAACTTTTGTGTGAATCTCTTATCTCGATCATGAGTTCTTCCATCTTTGGCTAAGCCTCGGGAATAACAATCTCAAAGCAAGATCCGAAGAAAGATGGAGAACTTCTATTCTAAGTCTTCTGGACACAAGTTTTCACAAACTAGAGAAGATTGACGGAATTCACTTCGAACATTTGGATGAGGGAAGGAGTCATTTGTCAAATATTGAAAGTGAGTTGTCGGAACCTACCATTTCCGAGGATGGAGGAGATAGTGTCTGAAGAACGCGCATTCCAGTTGGAAGGAAGATTACAAGATAACCCAGGATTGTAGAGTATGTGTCACGCCCCAGTCCCAAAATACCGAGGGACTAGCCACGTGGAAATGGCCAGCAGCACAACTCCAATTGCCAAACCCAATTTAATGGACCCGTTAGAGTGCACATAAGCTGTAATAAATATAAATGCATTTTACACCATCTATCACAGTATAATTCTAATCTCATCCACAGAAAGTAAACACAAGTCAATATGATAAACCAGTCAAGATAATATATAAAGAAAATAGTCCATCAACAAGTCCATGTAAATAGTGTCTCGAGGAATAACCCGACACAATAAAGAAAATAGAATATCACCAATACATAAAAGTCCATGAGTCAAGATATGAAATAACAATAAACATAGATAACTGAGTAAATAACTGAATACTCAGGAGAAATTCTCTGGCACAACCTCGTCCTCAGGTGCCAGTACTGCTCCAACGTTAGCTCATGTCCCATATATCTCGGGGTAATCCTCCTCTGCTGTACCTGGGAACATAATCTAGATCCAGGTCCTCAGGGGACATAGCAAGGTACAAGAAATACTCAAGCCAAATAAAATATAGTAAATATAAAAATAGATCATCAGGACAAGCTATGTAACCAGCTATGTGAAATACAAATGAGAGCATCACTAGTACTCAGGCTGAGACTACTACAGGCTCTGTGTCGGGGAGCCCGTAGCAGCAAGTACTATCTCGTAGGGCCAGTAAATATGCCAAACTCTGATACAGAGACTAAAGCACCTCGAGTAATATATATATATATATATATATATATATATATATATATATATATATATATATATATATATATATATATATATATATATAATCAGCATGTAGCATGTGTGTCTCTCCCCACCTAATGTAACCTCACGTCTCATGTCCATAACACGCAAGATCATGATCTCTAGCTAGTACAATGAGTCATAATGATATCTCTATATATGCAAGTCTCATATCGCAAATCATGTAAGCCTATACATAATCACCATGAACAACTCAAGAAAGATTATGTCACATGAAATAGTGTCCAGTGTCCTACGATATGACGTACTTGGTAAAGCAAGAACACAAAAGAATAGGATCGTGGAATAAATTCTCTAAATGACGCTACACGACTCCCCGTACGGCGTCGACACCCGAATCTTGTTTGGACGTTAAGCAATGTCTCACGGTCCTAGATTGAACAGGTACATCACAGAAGTATATAGAAAGAATACAAGAAAATAATATTACATTATCTACTGCAAGTTGGCAAGGTACACTTGTCTGGGTTCTGAGGTCTGTTAGTTATTCCGATATAAGAAGAATCTCCAAGTATGTCTCCGGATGCTAAAAAAATATCATTATTATTCTCAGAATACTTGAAATAGCTAGAATTGACTATCCATAAGTCAAATTTGGACACAGGGGCAGGATGACAGTTTCTGGTCAAAATAGGATCAACATGTGACCCACTTCGCAACAAAAAATATGCCAAAGATAAAGTTCTCCAAATTTATCAAACTTAGTATCTACGAGTCCAGAATGATGATACAAACCCAACGGAACATCCAAAACTGAATTCTGATGAGCCGGTCACGAAATCGCCCGTCAAGTGGAACCGGAGGGGCCCACGAAACAGTATTTCGTCAACGTTCTCAGAATCAAACCAAACTTGGATCACAGGACCAGCGTAATGCTGCGAATCCAATGGCGTAAAATTTGCTGTAAAATGACAGGCACATACAAAATTATGATGAGTGTCAAAATATGTCGATATAGTATTTTTTGACGGATACGCGTTGATTTCGGTATGCACGCACATCCAAATCAATTTTTGCAAAATTCTACATGTTCGCGTTGACGATACATGCCTTTCAGTATAATTCGCACACGACGAAGTTGCCTCATTTAGTGGGACGCATCCCGTTTCAGAAAATTTTGGGTTTAAGAAACCAAGTTTTCGACAGATTTCAACAGCAATTAAATCACAGCATACACAACAATAAAATAAACTAATTAAAGAGATTAAAACTTGTTTATGTTATCTAAATTACTGTTCAAGCAGAATTTTAGTATCGTATGCTATTATGAAGATAACGGGACTCAAACACGCGCACCTGGGACAGTTTCTGTTCCAAAAAATAAGTTATTTTTTCTGTTTTGTGTCATAATTTATGATCGATACAAGACACGAAACACTAAACTAATTATACAGGATTCAAGGGGGTCATGTGGTCTTCCCATAGGACTCGACGGTTCACTGTTAGGTCTACTGTGCAGGGAGATATAGGGAAATAGAAGTTGAGTACCTCATTACTGTTGCTGCTCGTCTTGACTTCGGCGGTTGTTCGCGACGGTGGAGCGCGACGGTCCGGCGGTCATCAGCGGTCGGCGATGGTCGGGGTGGTAGAGGAGATGATGGTGGTGGTAGTCAACTAGGTGAGGGTTTATATAAGGCGAAGGGGGGAGGTTACAGGAATGGGAAAGGGTTGGGTTGGCCGTTGACGGGGAGGGGAAGGGATCGGCTGCGGGGGTTACAGTCGGTTACTGTAGCAGCGGGTTCGGGTTATTGGGTAGGGTTATCGGGTATGGGTGCGGGTTTGGGTCTGGTTGGTTTAGGGTTGGTTTAACTCGGTTTGGTTTGGGTTGGTTTGGGTTGGTTTAAATAAATAATTATTATCTCTATAAATATATATGTATGTAAATAGCTATATAAAAATAATTTTGGATCTCAATAAATTCCAAAAAAATTATACAATACTCTAATAATAGTTTTACACCCAAAATTATATTTTTTGCACAATATTATTAATTAATTAAATACAAATAAATATTAATCCATTAACTAACATTTATTCTAATTAGCTAAAAATACAGAAAAATCTCCATTAATCTCAATAATTACAAATAATAAAATTTAAATCTAAAAAATTAGGGTATTTACAATCTACCCAACTTAAAAGAATTGCGTCCTCGCAATTAAGAATTAAACTACTAAGGAATTTAAAAAGATATGATAATCTATGGGTAGTTCTTAGGTCATACCTGCATCGTCGAATAAGTGAGGATAACGCTAGCGTATGACATCCTCTCGCTCCCAAGTGGATTCGCTTGGGGAGTAATATTTCCAAGTTACCCGAACCAATCTGATTGTCTGACCCCTTAATATCTTCTCACTGATGTCAAGTATCCCAACTAGATGTTCCTCATACCTCAAGTTCGGTCCCACTGAAATCTCAGAATGATCGATTACGTGACTTTGGTTAGTCACGTACCTCCGCAGCTGTGAGACATGGAATACATCACGCACTTCCTCTAGAGATGGGGGTAATATAAGACGGTATGCCACTTCACCAATACGCTCCAAAATATTAAACGACCCAATGTACCTCGGGCTCAGCTTGCCTTTGCTCCCGAATCGAATAGTACCTCGAGTATATAAGATCCTCAAAAACACATGTTCGCCCTCCTTGAACTCCAAAGGTCTGCGATATGTGTCAGCCCAAAGCTTTTGTCTGTCCTGAGCTGCACGAAGATGACTCTGAATTTGCTTCACCTTATTAACTGTCTACATCACTAACTCCGGACCGAGTATCTGACACTCGCCAACGTCACTCCAACATATCGGTGACCTTCACTTCCTGCCGAACAGCACCTCAAAAGATACCATCTGGATGCTCGCCTGGTAGATGTTATTGTAAGAGAACTCCACCAAGTGCAGATGGTCTTTCCATGACCCTCCGAAGTCTAACATATACGACCTCAGTATATCCTCCCGGATCTGAATCGTGCGCTCTGACTGATCGTCTGTTTGTGGATGGTAAGTAGTGCTGAACTTGAGTCGGGTGCCAAAAATCTCCTACATGCTTCACCAAAAATAGGATATGAATCTTGAGTCACGATCAGACACAATACTAACCGGTACTCCATGTAACCTTACGGTCTATCGTATATACATGTCGGCTAGAATCTCTGTGGACTGTCCAACTCTGAACCGCAAGAAATGTGCCAATTTGGTGAGTCGATCCACAATAACCCAGACTGCATCCTTTGTCACGCCCCGATTTCGGCTAATCGATAATCGTCCCCCGGGCGTGATGCCGTGCACGCGTAGGGCGCGCGTGCACAAGGCCTTAGGCATAAGGATATTCTTTAGAACAATGCAACAGAGTAGACATATAAGATAACACAAGGTTGAGGCATAGAAAAGTTTCTCTTTTATTCATAATGAACATCTTTTTATATTGCTTGACTCAAAAGTATAAAATGCCCCACGGGCTTACAAACTTGGACGCAAAATGAGATAGCCGATCCATACATTATGTCCCTTTACATAGATTCAAAAACACAAAACACCTTGGGTGTGAGTAAGCACCATCGCCTTAGCGATATTCAGCAACGGAGAGAGAGTGAAAGGCTTCTAGCTTGAGCCTCCAAAAGTCTTGGCCACGAACCGCCAAGGATCCCAAAAGTTCGGAGAGAACTTCAGCTCCTCGCCGCGTTGCCTTGCGTCGGGGAACCTGCTACAACGAGGGTCAGTACTTTGAAAAGTACTGGTGAAGGCTAGCTGCTCAACTTTACCAAGCTCATGAGATGAGATCTAATGAGTATGCTACAATTATGTTCTTAGGTGGGTTTCTATTCTTGCCTAGTTCAGATTTCATTTAGCAGGTATGCAAGAACAAAATAACATAACTTCACATGCCACCGTTCGATGACTTTACCTGTACCGTCTGAACCACCTGTACAACTTACCATAGCCTTCCCTGTCACGAAGACATAGTTAGTCTGCACAGTTTAAATATACACAACATCTTTCTTTGTTGTTTAGGAGCCATCATGGGTTTAGTCTGGGCTGGCGGCGACGCTTGCAGCGCGGGTAGCTAGCCCCGCTACAATTCCCCGCTCCCACGACTAAGAAAGTAGATTCCGCCCGGGTCGAAACGGCCCGGTGCCCCGGTAACCGTTCGCAGGAACCTGGATCCCTTGTGCACAAGAATTCCCATGACCATTTCTATGAACCGAACTTCATAGATTTACTTACTAGCGATTTAAAGAACATCATGTACGAAACTGCTTTACTGTACTATCACAATCAACCAACAAGTTATATGAAATAACATGCAGCAGTTTATAGAAGAATACTTTGAACTATCAATAAATACCAACCCATTAAACACCCAACGAACATGCATGCATCAATGAATTTATGCAAGGTTTTGTATGACAAGCAATGGGTGTTCCAAGCCTACTTCTTATCTTATCTTGTTATCCAACTTGTTACTTAATTGGTATCGTTTGATTGAATGCACAACTGAGTCAATTTTATTATGAACGGAGCCCTTGGAAAGAAGGTGCTTATCGAAATAGAGCCACTCACAAGTTGGTTGAATAGGAAGGAGAAGGAGAGACCTCTAAGACTCCGCTCGCGCGTCGTCTACACGATCACCTGCACGCACCAACGGATGATCAATACCTCCTGCTTCGGTCTCCAAGGCTCGATACGAAATGCGAAATCCTAAGAACGAAAGCAATGAAATCCATTGAAACCGTTCAAGAAAACGCAAGTCATAAAACCAACAAGAAAGCAACCAAGCGGCACGAAAACGGACAAGAAACCAACGCAACGGAAAGGCCCCTCTCGACTCTGCCGCCGAGTCCATCCTCGAGGCACAATCCATTGTATATGGGACCTGATTCCGAAGAAACCAATCCATAACGAGGAAAGGATCTTAATTCAATCTGTCCCGTTCGGACGGTCGTAAGTATTTCTTGGCCGCGCTCCCCGAATAGGGGGAACGGGGCATTACATCATAACCATCCAAAAGAAAGTTTCGTCCCGAAACTTAGGAATAGAACCTACCACTAAGGAATAATGAGGGGAACCTTTCCCTCATATCAGCTTCAAGTTCCCAGGTCGATTCCTCGACCGAGTGGTTTCGCCACAGGACGCGCACTAGCGAGACGGTTCGGTTCCGCAACTGCTTCTCTTTACGATCCAAAACTTGGACAGGCTCTGCCGCGTACGACAAGTCCGCTTGCAGATTCAACTGACCCAAGTCGACTATGTGGTTCGGGTCGTGTACAAACTTTCTCAGCTGTGAAACATGAAAAATATCGTGTACTTCTGATAGGGCAGGCGGCAAAGCAACTTGATAGGCGACCGGAGTAACCCGTTTGAGAACTTCAAACGGCCCAACAAATCTCGGACTTAGCTTTCCTTTTACTCCGAACCGCATGACTCCGTGCATGGGCGAGACTTTCAAGAACACATGGTCCCCTTCAAAGAATTCAAGGGGGCGACGTCTAGCATCGGCATAACTCTTTTGTCGGCTTTGTGCTGTCTTCAACCGTTCACGAATCAACCGAACCTTTTGGACGGTTTGTTCAACCAGCTCCGGCCCAAGGATTTGCCGTTCTCCGACTTCGTCCCAGCAGATTGGTGACCTACACTTCCGCCCATACAAAGCCTCGTACGGAGCCATCTCGATGCTGGACTGATAACTGTTGTTGTATGCAAATTCGGCCAGCGGCAGGTAGACGTCCCAACTTGACTTCGAATCGATCACGCAGAGGCGCAACATGTCTTCTAGTATCTGATTCACTCGTTCCGTCTGACCATCGGTTTGTGGATGATAGGCTGAGCTGAACTTTAACTTGGTCCCCATCGCCAGCTGAAGGCTCTCCCAGAAACACGAGATGAATCGCCCGTCCCGATCTGATACTATAGAAACTGGCACTCCGTGCAGCCGGACTATCTCGTCAAGGTAGGTCTGGGCGAGGCGATCGGCGCTCCAAGTACTTTTGATGGCAATGAAGTGTGCAGACTTGGTTAACCGGTCGACGATAACCCAGATTGCGTCGTTCCCCCGTTGCGTCCTTGGCAGGCCAACAATGAAATCCATGCAGATGTGCTCCCACTTCCATTCCGGGATAGCAAGATTTTGCATCTTCCCGCCCGGCCTCTGATGCTCGGCTTTCACCCTTTGGCAAGTTATGCATTGGGACACAAAGAGTGCAACATCTTTCTTCATGTCGTGCCACCAGAAGGTCGTTCGGAGGTTCTTATACATCTTCGTGCTCCCGGGATGGATCATATAGGCTGCGTAATGAGCTTCCGCAAGGATCTCCTTTCTAAGTTCTGAATCATCGGAGACGCATAGCCTTCCTCTCACCCGCAACGCTCCATTTTCATCTACTGCAAAGTCCTTCGCCTTCCCCGCTAGAATCTGCTCGTGCATCTTCCTTAGGAAAGGGTCGTCTTTCTGAGTAGATGTGACCCACTCTATTAGGTTGGGTACGAATCGCATCTGAGCAACCCGCGCGCCACGATATCGAATTCGGAGTTCGATGCCCAACTCTTCTAAGTCCCTTCGTAACCTGCGATCGACTGACAGAGATCCAACGAAGATCCGACTCAAAGCATCTGCTACAACGTTCCCTTTTCCAGGCGTGTAGTCTATCGTCAAGTCGTAATCTTTTATCAATTCTAGCCAACGGCGCTGACGAAGGTTGAGGTCCGTCTGGGTGAACAGGTACTTCAAGCTCTTGTGATCAGTATAAATTCGGCAAGGCACTCCATAAAGGTAGTGTCGCCACAATTTCAGGCCAAAGACAATTGCCGCTAATTCCAGGTCGTGTGTAGGATAATTTTTCTCGTGCTTCTTTAGTTGCCTGGAGGCATAGGCTATCACTCGATCTCGTTGCATAAGTACACACCCCAAGCCTTGCCCGGACGCGTCGCTAAATATTTGGAATCCCGAGATCTCGTCTGGTAGTGCAAGTAACGGGGCAGAGGTGAGGCGATGCTTTAACTCTTTAAACGAAGCTTCGCAGTCGGCGGACCACTCAAATGCGACTCCCTTTTGTGTGAGGCGAGTCAGAGGTAGTGCAAGTTTGGAAAAATCCTTCACGAACCGTCTGTAGTAGCCCGCTAACCCGAGGAAGCTTCGAATCTCGCTAACGGATGCAGGTCGCTTCCACTCGACAATGGCCTCCACCTTCTTCGGATCGACTGAGATGCCTCCCGCAGAAATAATGTGCCCGAGGAAAGATACACTACTTAGCCAGAATTCACACTTACTCAGCTTAGCATATAGCTGGTTGTCCCGAAGAGTTTGTAGCACGGTCCGCAAGTGCTCTGCATGTTCTTCCTCACTCTTCGAATACACCAAGATATCATCGATGAATACTACTACAAACTTATCGAGGTAGGGCCGGAACACAAGGTTCATTAAACTCATGAAGGCAGCGGGTGCATTGGTTAGTCCGAACGGCATCACCAGGAACTCATAATGGCCATAGCGAGTTCGAAAAGCTGACTTTGGCACATCGTCTAGCTTGATCTTTAGTTGGTGATAGCCCGAACGGAGGTCGATTTTAGAGAATACCGTGGCAGCTTGCAACTGATCGAAAAGATCGTCTATTCTTGGAAGAGGATACTGGTTACGAATGGTTGCTTTATTCAATTCTCGATAGTCGATGCAGAGCCGCAACGAGCCATCCTTTTTCTTTACGAATAGTACAGGTGCACCCCACGGAGATACACTAGGCCGAATGTATCCTCGATCTAGCAAGTCTTGCAACTGTACTTTAAGCTCCTTCAATTCTGCCGGGGCCATTCGATACGGCGTCTTAGAAATTGGTCGAGTTTCTGGGAACGTGTCTATAGTGAACTCTGTCTCTCGATCGGGCGGCATGCCTGGCAACTCGTCGGGGAACACATCAGAAAAATCCGCCACAACGGGAATAGACTCAACGTTTGCGCAATCTTGCCGAGTGTCTCGAACGGACGCTAAGTACCCTTCGCAGCCGGAGCGAATCATCCGTCGAGCAGACATTGCTGAGATCACCATGCAGGTATTCGACGCTTTCGACTCAGGACTGCACGTGAAGCGGAACTCGATCTCGCCGGGCAAACGAAACACGACTTCCTTTTTCGCACAGTCGATTGTAGCTGAACAAGCGCCGAGCCAATCCATCCCCAGAATAAGATCATAGTCCCTTATGTCTAGAACTATCGCATCTAATGACAATCTCCGTCCCCCGATGCAAATGTTACCTTCACGACAGACTAAGCGAGCCGATAAATTTACGCCCGAAGGAGTACTAACACTTAGGTTTAAGCCTAGCGGTGTCACAGAGAATGTGTGTTCGGCGGCAAAATTCGCCGAAATGAAGCTACGTGTTGCACCAGAATCAAACAATACTCGAGCAGGTACATTATTAAAAAGTAATATACCTGACACCGTCGTGTTCGATGCAAGTGCCTCGTCCCGAGTCAAAGCATAGACTCGGCCCTGAGCGTTTGCCGGTGCCTGGTTCGCTCGTTGAGTTTGCCCCTGACCCTGAGCTGAGTCATTATTCTGCTGCGGACGGTGTGAAGATGGATCGTTGGAACGGGTTGGACAATTACGAGCAATGTGGCCCACCTTGCCACACTTGAAACATCCTCCTTTGCTCGCGCGACATTCGCTGACGTGGTGTCCTGGCTTGCGGCAGTAGGCACAATTTTGTCCTTGCTTTCTTCCTTGATTCGAGTCTTGGGAGCCGCCGTTGTTGTTGTGGCGCTTATGCGCGTTGTTTCCTCCTGTGTTGGCAGGACGCTTGTGATTGTGATTTTGCACAGCGCCGGTGCAAACTGGAGGATACTGCGACTCTAGGGACAGTGCATGATTCAAGGACTCCCGCATGGTACGATATTGAGTCACTACGACGTGAGCACGGATGGAAGGTCATAGTCCGAGCTCGAACTTTCGTGCACGACTTTCGGCATCGGCGAGCTGCGACTTGGCAAATTTCGCAAGTCGGTTGAACTCTGAGGCGTACTGACGCACCGTCATGTCTCCCTGCTTCAGTAGCGCAAACTCGTCTTCCTTTTCGTGACGGACGGCGGGTGGAAGGTATTCCTCCACGAAGGCCTTGCGAAACACGGACCAGGAGATAGCCGTTGTGCCACCTTCACTCAAAATAGCTTGCTTGTGCACATCCCACCAATCATGTGCATTTTGTCGGAGCTGAAGCTGGGCACACGCCACTTTCTTGGTCTCGTCTAGGCACAGCGCTTCAAAGTGGTCCTCCAACTCGACCAGCCAGTCCATCGCTAAGGAAGGGTCCTCGGTGCCTTTAAACGTAGCACGGTACATCTTCTTGAATTCTGATATCGACACGATCGACCCATTCTCGCCTGAGGGTAAGGTACCCTGGGAATTCTGCGGTCCAGTGGCTTCAGCAACTATAGGCACGGTTGCGGGGGCGGATGCAGAATGATTGTTGGCGATCATATTCGTCACCATTGCTTGCAGACTATTCATCTGCTTCTGCTGTGTATCCGCCTGAGATCGCTGCGCCACGAATTGGGCCTCAATCCGTGACTCGAACTGACTCTGCCGGAGTTCAGCTTGTTTCTGCTGCGTCTCCATCAAACGCATTATTCGCTCGAACGGATCGGCAGAGGGTGCGGCAGCTGGACTCCCAGAGCTGCCCGAGGTGCCTGAACTACTCGCTTGCACTTGCGCCACCATCTGCGCTTGTGCACCCGGCTCGGAAGTCGTTCCTTGAAAGGAAAGTAACTTGTATTAGTCGCAAGGTATATTATGGACTCACTGTATGGAACGTATCTCATTTTGGCCAAGCGAATTCAAGGGTCTACTCGAAAGGAACAAGGTCCTCTTTAGAAACTTTCTTTGTGAGATCAAAGGATCTGAAGCAAGCTCTGATACCAATATGTCACGCCCCGATTTCGGCTAATCGATAATCGTCCCCCGGGCGTGATGCCGTGCACGCGTAGGGCGCGCGTGCACAAGGCCTTAGGCATAAGGATATTCTTTAGAACAATGCAACAGAGTAGACATATAAGATAACACAAGGTTGAGGCATAGAAAAGTTTCTCTTTTATTCATAATGAACATCTTTTTACATTGCTTGACTCAAAAGTATAAAATGCCCCACGGGCTTACAAACTTGGACGCAAAATGAGATAGCCGATCCATACATTATGTCCCTTTACATAGATTCAAAAATACAAAACACCTTGGGTGCGAGTAAGCACCATCGCCTTAGCGATATTCAGCAACGGAGAGAGAGTGAAAGGCTTCTAGCTTGAGCCTCCAAAAGTCTTGGCCACGAACCGCCAAGGATCCCAAAAGTTCGGAGAGAACTTCAGCTCCTCGCCGCGTTGCCTTGCGTCGGGGAACCTGCTACAACGAGGGTCAGTACTTTGAAAAGTACTGGTGAAGGCTAGCTGCTCAACTTTACCAAGCTCATGAGATGAGATCTAATGAGTATGCTACAATTATGTTCTTAGGTGGGTTTCTATTCTTGCCTAGTTCAGATTTCATTTAGCAGGTATGCAAGAACAAAATAACATAACTTCACATGCCACCGTTCGGTGACTTTACCTGTACCGTCTGAACCACCTGTACAACTTACCATAGCCTTCCCTGTCACGAAGACATAGTTAGTCTGCACAGTTTAAATATACACAACATCTTTCTTTGTTGTTTAGGAGCCATCATGGGTTTAGTCTGGGCTGGCGGCGACGCTTGCAGCGCGGGTAGCTAGCCCCGCTACAATTCCCCGCTCCCACGACTAAGAAAGTAGATTCCGCCCGGGTCGAAACGGCCCGGTGCCCCGGTAACCGTTCGCAGGAACCTGGATCCCTTGTGCACAAGAATTCCCATGACCATTTCTATGAACCGAACTTCATAGATTTACTTACTAGCGATTTAAAGAACATCATGTACGAAACTGCTTTACTGTACTATCACAATCAACCAACAAGTTATATGAAATAACATGCAGCAGTTTATAGAAGAATACTTTGAACTATCAATAAATACCAACCCATTAAACACCCAACGAACATGCATGCATCAATGAATTTATGCAAGGTTTTGTATGACAAGCAATGGGTGTTCCAAGCCTACTTCTTATCTTATCTTGTTATCCAACTTGTTACTTAATTGGTATCGTTTGATTGAATGCACAACTGAGTCAATTTTATTATGAACGGAGCCCTTGGAAAGAAGGTGCTTATCGAAATAGAGCCACTCACAAGTTGGTTGAATAGGAAGGAGAAGGAGAGACCTCTAAGACTCCGCTCGCGCGTCGTCTACACGATCACCTGCACGCACCAACGGATGATCAATACCTCCTGCTTCGGTCTCCAAGGCTCGATACGAAATGCGAAATCCTAAGAACGAAAGCAATGAAATCCATTGAAACCGTTCAAGAAAACGCAAGTCATAAAACCAACAAGAAAGCAACCAAGCGGCACGAAAACGGACAAGAAACTAACGCAACGGAAAGGCCCCTCTCGACTCTGCCGCCGAGTCCATCCTCGAGGCACAATCCATTGTATATGGGACCTGATTCCGAAGAAACCAATCCATAACGAGGAAAGGATCTTAATTCAATCTGTCCCGTTCGGACGGTCGTAAGTATTTCTTGGCCGCGCTCCCCGAATAGGGGGAACGGGGCATTACATCATAACCATCCAAAAGAAAGTTTCGTCCCGAAACTTAGGAATAGAACCTACCACTAAGGAATAATGAGGGGAACCTTTCCCTCATATCAGCTTCAAGTTCCCAGGTCGATTCCTCGACCGAGTGGTTTCGCCACAGGACGCGCACTAGCGAGACGGTTCGGTTCCGCAACTGCTTCTCTTTACGATCCAAAACTTGGACAGGCTCTGCCGCGTACGACAAGTCCGCTTGCAGATTCAACTGACCCAAGTCGACTATGTGGTTCGGGTCGTGTACAAACTTTCTCAGCTGTGAAACGTGAAAAATATCGTGTACTTCTGATAGGGCAGGCGGCAAAGCAACTTGATAGGCGACCGGAGTAACCCGTTTGAGAACTTCAAACGGCCCAACAAATCTCGGACTTAGCTTTCCTTTTACTCCGAACCGCATGACTCCGCGCATGGGCGAGACTTTCAAGAACACATGGTCCCCTTCAAAGAATTCAAGGGGGCGACGTCTAGCATCGGCATAACTCTTTTGTCGGCTTTGTGCTGTCTTCAACCGTTCACGAATCAACCGAACATTTTGGATGGTTTGTTCAACCAGCTCCGGCCCAAGGATTTGCCGTTCTCCGACTTCGTCCCAGCAGATTGGTGACCTACACTTCCGCCCATACAAAGCCTCGTACGGAGCCATCTCGATGCTGGACTGATAACTGTTGTTGTATGCAAATTCGGCCAGCGGCAGGTAGACGTCCCAACTTGACTTCGAATCGATCACGCAGAGGCGCAACATGTCTTCTAGTATCTGATTCACTCGTTTCGTCTGACCATCGGTTTATGGATGATAGGCTGAGCTGAACTTCAACTTGGTCCCCATCGCCAGCTGAAGGCTCTCCCAGAAACGCGAGATGAATCGCCCGTCCCGATCTGATACTATAGAAACTGGCACTCCGTGCAGCCGGACTATCTCGTCAAGGTAGGTCTGGGCGAGGCGATCGGCGCTCCAAGTACTTTTGATGGCAATGAAGTGTGCAGACTTGGTTAACCGGTCGACGATAACCCAGATTGCGTCGTTCTCCCGTTGCGTCCTTGGCAGGCCAACAATGAAATCCATGCAGATGTGCTCCCACTTCCATTCCGGGATAGCAAGATTTTGCATCTTCCCGCCCGGCCTCTGATGCTCAGCTTTCACCCTTTGGCAAGTTATGCATTGGGACACAAAGAGTGCAACATCTTTCTTTATGCCGTGCCACCAGAAGGTCGTTCGGAGGTTCTTATACATCTTCGTGCTCCCGGGATGGATCATATAGGCTGCGTAATGAGCTTCCGCAAGGATCTCCTTTCTAAGTTCTGAATCATCGGAGACGCATAGCCTTCCTCTCACCCGCAACGCTCCATTTTCATCTACTGCAAAGTCCTTCGCCTTCCCCGCTAGAATCTGCTCGTGCATCTTCCTTAGGAAAGGGTCGTCTTTCTGAGTAGATGTGACCCGCTCTATTAGGTTGGGTACGAATCGCATCTGAGCAACCCGCGCGCCACGATATCGAATTCGGAGTTCGATGCCCAACTCTTCTAAGTCCCTTCGTAACCTGCGATCGACTGACAGAGATCCAACGAAGATCCGACTCAAAGCATCTGCTACAACGTTCCCTTTTCCAGGCGTGTAGTCTATCGTCAAGTCGTAATCTTTTATCAATTCTAGCCAACGGCGCTGACGAAGGTTGAGGTCCGTCTGGGTGAACAGGTACTTCAAGCTCTTGTGATCAGTATAAATTCGGCAAGGCACTCCATAAAGGTAGTATCGCCACAATTTTAGGCCAAAGACAATTGCCGCTAATTCCAGGTCGTGTGTAGGATAATTTTTCTCGTGCTTCTTTAGTTGCCTGGAGGCATAGGCTATCACTCGATCTCGTTGCATAAGTACACACCCCAAGCCTTGCCCGGACGCGTCGCTAAATATTTGGAATCCCGAGATCTCGTCTGGTAGTGCAAGTAACGGGGCAGAGGTGAGGCGATGCTTTAACTCTTTAAACGAAGCTTCGCAGTCGGCGGACCACTCAAATGCGACTCCCTTTTGTGTGAGGCGAGTCAGAGGTAGTGCAAGTTTGGAAAAATCCTTCACGAACCGTCTGTAGTAGCCCGCTAACCCGAGGAAGCTTCGAATCTCGCTAACGGATGCAGGTCGCTTCCACTCGACAATGGCCTCCACCTTCTTCGGATCGACTGAGATGCCTCCCGCAGAAATGATGTGCCCGAGGAAAGATACACTGCTTAGCCAGAATTCACACTTACTCAGCTTAGCATATAGCTGGTTGTCCCGAAGAGTTTGTAGCACGGTCCGCAAGTGCTCTGCATGTTCTTCCTCACTCTTCGAATACACCAAGATATCATCGATGAATACTACTACAAACTTATCGAGGTAGGGCCGGAACACAAGGTTCATTAAACTCATGAAGGCAGCGGGTGCATTGGTTAGTCCGAACGGCATCACCAGGAACTCATAATGGCCATAGCGAGTTCGAAAACTCATGAAGGCAGCGGGTACATCATTATCGGGTACGGGTGCGGGTTTAGGTCTGGTTGGTTTAGGATTGGTTTAACTCGGTTTGGGTTGGGTTGGGTTGGGTTGGTTTAAATAAATAATTATTATCTCTATAAATATATATGTATGTAAATAGCTATCTGAAAGTAGTTTTGGAACTCAATAAATTCCAGAAAAATTATACAATACTATAATAATAGTTTTACATCCAAAAATATATTGTTGGCATAATATTATTAATTAATTAAATATAAATAAATATCAATCCATGAACTAACATTTATTCTAATTAGCTAAAGATACAGAAAAATATTTCTTAATCTCAATAATTACAAATAATAATATTAAAATTTAATTCTAAAAAATTAGGGTGTTTACAGTATGCGACCAAGGGGCAGACATTGGCGCATGGCAGACCTTGGCGTATAGCAAGTCTTGGTGCATGGAAGCACATTGGAGGTCTTGGCGTCTTGCCACATGGCAAAGCTGGGTGCATAGTGTCTCAATGCACATGATGGTCACTACACATGCAAGACGCGCATGGAGGCTTATGCGCATGGATTGGCGCATGGTGGCTTGTGCGCATGGATTGACGCATGGTGGCATATGTGCATGAAGGTCACAGCACAATACAGGACTTGACGCATAGCTGAAATTAAAACTTGACAGTATAACCAATCCGAACCAATATAGCAAGGTATAACTAAACTTGGCTATGATTGTGCATGATAAGTCCTATGGCATAGTTTCTGACCAGTGGATAAAACTGGTGCATCAAGCCACATGTGCTTTGGGAAGAGATGTTGATCAAGGTCGAACCTTTCAGTGGTGAAGGTCTTGATGGCAAGCAAGGATCAAGCAGAGGATATGGGGATTGGGACAATGGTTCTAAACTTTGAGAAGTTACAGTCAAAGGAGTGCGTGTAACAACGTACCAGTGATTACCAAGGACCTAATCTCAGAAAGTCTGGAGCAGACTTGAAAGTGAACATCCATAGTCGCCAGATGATGATATCTTGGCAACGGACATACTTTGAAACAAGGCGTTCAGTATCAAATGGATGTTCGATCTTCTGATTGTGAGAAAAGTCTCATTGTAAGAGTTGTTGACCCCAGACTAGGATATGTACTTCATACTACAAGATGTCTAGTCTAGGATTTATCTCCAAATGTGGGGGTAAAGAGGTGGAGAAGTGTAAGGTCTCTGCACAGACAAATAACGCAAGAGATCCGTTCAAACGGATAAACCGAAGTACAGATCTTCTGGAGTTGGTTCACTCAGATATATGTGACTTCAAGCAGTTCTCCACAAAGGCCAAGAGGAAGTACTTTATTACTTTCAACGGTGACTACTCGAAGTACGCGTTCGTCTATCTGCTCAATTCAAAAAATAAATTATTTGAGAAATTCAAGGAGATCAGGGTTGAGGATGAACGTCAAATAGGGCAACAACTCAAGAGACTCAGAAGTGATCAATGCGGAGAGTATAGGTCTATTAAATTTGCATCGTTCTGCAAAGAACATAGAATTGTCAATAAGAAAACTACTATGTATTCTTCTCAATCAAATGTAGTAGCTGAAAGAAAGAACGGGACATTGACAAAAATGATGAACTCAATGATGTTGACTGTGGGTCTTCCAAACTACTTCTGGGGATAAGCTGTGCAGACGACTATGTTCATTCTAAATAAAGTGCCATACGCAACTTCCGATGTCACTCCTCAGGAACTCTGGTTCAGAGTTAGACCCAACTTGAACGTAATTCGAGTGTGGGGGTGTCTGGCGTCTATGAAGCTTTCAGAATTAAAGATTCATAAGCTGGAATCAAGGACTACGAAGACAATCTTTCAGGGTGATGCTGAGAAGAGTGATGCTCGAAGTTTTCTTGATATCGAATCTAATCATATCATTGAATCTCGTGACCAAAACTCTTTGAAGATTAATTTTGTAAGGCACAAGAACATTGTTATCGCAAATATTCTAAAAAATAGTGTGGGTGCACAGGAGGCTGAAGCTTCCAACGAAGATGTAGTACAAGAAAAAGTTGTCATACCAATGACAACGATCGAACCAGAACTTGCAGAACCGGTGTCTAAGCGAGTGAAGATACCGAAGGACTTCAGAGAAGATTTTGTCACCTATCATATAGAAATAGATCCGCTTACCTATGATGAGGCGATGAAGATCAGAAATGTTATTTTCTGGAGGGAGGCTATAAATAATGAGTATGACTCAATAACCTCCAACCACACTTAGGTGTTAGTCAATCTGCCTGAATGAGCTAAACCAATCAGATGCTTATCAGATCTTCAAGTCGATGAAGATGAAAGAAGACATAACAGTTGAGTTCTAGACTAGGCATCTTCCTAGGGGTTTTCTCAGACAATAGGGGATTGAGTTTTTTGTCACCTCGATGAGGGTGTCATAGATCAGGATGATGATTGTCGTAGCTGTTATTCACATGCTAATTATTTATCAGACGATGGAAAGACAGAAAGTCTTGGATAAAGACAGACATAAGAGATTCACGAACAACAATCATAATTATTGCCATTCAGGTTTGAAGATAGTCTGCGAGTTGGTGATATCTCGATACAGCCTGAAACAATTCCCAGGATGTGGCAGCAGGAGTTTGACAAGTCATCTAGTCAAAGTTGTTGCAGGATCAGCGTGACGGACAAGTGTGTGTACACAAAGTTTGCTGATAATGGAGGAGTCATCGTTTGTATCTATGTGGATGACTTGCTAGTCCCAGTTGTGGACATATAAGTGTCACTAGAACAAAGATGTCGTTTTTGTCCAAACTCAGGACATGGGATTGCGGATGTCATCCTGGGGATATAAGATAATCTGGATTCCATGTGAGCTTGCTAAGTCACAAGATCTGAGGATATAAGATAATCCGGATGCCAAGTGGGCTTGCTGAGTCACAAGCTTTCAGCATGAAATATTGATCACACGCTTTGGGTATCAGGGACGATACTCCTCAGGTGTGACATGGATATGAAGCCAAATCCAAGAAAAAGTGTTAGACAGTTGGTGTACTCGAGCATCATCAAGTGAATGATTCAAGATGCTTTTACCACTAAGCATGACATAGTTTTTTCTGTAGGGATGCTAAGTCAGTTCACAAGCAGTATATGTATTGAACACTGAAAGCTGTGAAGAGAGTCGTTATAATTCTCAGGAGATCTCAGTAGTATATCCTGCGCTATAGCAGTTATCCAGATATGAAGGAAGGCTTCGGTGATGCTAATTGATGCTCAGGAAAGAAGAGTGAAAGATCTACATGAGGACGTGACTTCTCCAGGGCTGTTGTTTCTATATCGTGGAAGTCAAAGAAGAAGTCTTTACTCTCAGAGTTCTTTGTACTATCAAGCTGCAGCAAGTAAAGCAGAATAGCTCTGGAATCTCTCATATGATCTTCCTATGGTTAGTACATAGATTCGGGTGATACCGACATACTGTGAAAACCAGAAAGCTACAGCAGTGGCATCTATTCATCTCTTCAACGTCTGAAGAAAACTATACGGATAGAACATAGGACATTGAATGAGCGCAGATTGCGTGGATCATTACAGTGCTTTAATGATCAAACTCAGGTAAATCTGGCAGATCCGTTCATGATAGGCTTCAAGGGCCAGTATAGGACATTGAATGAGCGCAGCTAGCGTATCACTACAGTGTTTGATGATCGGAGCCAGGAGCGTCTGGCAGATCCGTTCATGTAAGGCCTCCAGCGCCAGCTGATCCCAAGAACTATAAAGGAGGGTAGTACTCCATATTAAGTGACGTGACACCACAAGAGGGAGTGAACCTCGGCTTTGGGTCATGTCACAGTGGCGTAATACCGTATACAGTTAAGGACACAACATATATGGGCTGGGAGGACCTCTGATATTGTGTCTTTGCAATCCTACCATTTAGTTTATGCTTTTAGTTCAAAGAAAAATCTACTATACATCTAGGTATTGGTTCAAGGGAGAACCATTGACTGGGAGAATATCATGAACAGTGGATAGTCCTTTAGAGACATTGAGGGGTTACGAACCCAGAATCACTTTTGTCTACTCCTTGTTCTTTGTATAGAACATTTTTTGTGGAATGATGGCTTCGACACCTTAATGAGTTCTCGGGAAGAGTGAATGTCCGGTGTACTTTGCAGGAGGCACGTAGTATTAGCACCACAAGGGACTTGTATCCCATGCTACAGTGGCGTGACACCCACAGAGGTAAAAGATGTAAATCATCGGCATTAAGTCATGTCATAGCGGCGTAGCACCGCACATAGGCATGTAGCATAATATTGTAGAATTAAGTGTGGTAAGCAGCACTACAAAGAGGTCGATGACCTCATGTTACAGTGGTATGACACCACAGAGGTAAAAGATGTAAATCCTTGGCAGAAAGTTATGTCACAGCGGCGTAACACCGCAAGGAAGCGCAAGGATTCATACTGGATAGTTTGGCACTACAAAGAGGCTGAGACCTCATACTACAGTGGATGACACCACATGAGGGAGTAAACCTCAGTTTTAGGCCATGTCATAGCGGCGTAGCACCGCAAGAAAGTGCAAGTTTTCATGTCAATGACTCTTTAAAAGAACTCACCTATAGTGTATGGAAAGAGATACATGCCATCTCTTGAGAAAAAACTTGTAGACAACCAAAATACATACACCGAAACCAGACGTGCACAGGGCCTTCAATGTGCAACCGAAAGCACAGATGATATCATTGTGTGAGTGGGAAAGAATTGCAGCTTTGGAACAGAATTCAAGGCTTATTCCATTCGTGTATCATACTGCTATTCAACCCCATACGGGAAGATTCAAGTCGAAGCGACATCTATCCTAATACATGATGGGCAGTCACTGTGGGGAACGCTCAACCCATATATATATTGAGATATGTGGGGGGTTGTTTGTGTTGTTTCCTTTGGACTAGTAAAGATAGTCCCACATTGGGTACACCACCAAGTGGGTATCTTAATATAATACTTTGCATGAGTTGAGGTGTGCACATGGGGTATGGTGGGGCACATGGGTGCCATGTGGGGGTATTTTTCTAAGAGAAAAAACTATTAACTCCTCATGAAAGTATTTATGCTTTTAGTCATGCTCTTGGAATTATTTTCATATGAGCTAAGCCCCAAAGGGCTTGGCGACTCAGACTCGGACTCGGGCTCAAGGGCGCAAAGTGGCACTTTGTTGGAGCACTTTGCACTTAGCACGTCAGCATCGTCGCATGGCACTTGTGCGCACTTGATGCGCCCATGCGCTCAGATATGCGAGAGTTGCATGAGCGGTCACACCTGGGGCCGCATGAGCGGCTGCATGAGCAGTTGCATACGCGGTCGCATGCGGGGTCGCATGGGCGGTCGCATGAGCTGTTGCTTGGACTGTCGCATGGGCTGCTGCTTGGGCTGCCGCATAGACTGCTGCTTGGGCTGCCGCATGCGTTGGGTTTGCGCTACTGCGTAAGCAGCCGCATATGAGGTTGCTTGCGTGGTCGCTGCTTTCAGAAATATTTGAACGGTTATGGAAAGATATGGACTGTTATTTAGATACATTTTTTGTGAGATTTGAATTAATTTGTGTATCTTTTAGGAATTCATAATTAATTTGTTCCTATCTTTCCGTAACTTATGGGCGGCTAGGATTTCCACCCTCTCTCTAATAAATACTCTCTTTGTGCCTCTTTGAGAACTTACTTCGATAATCAGGAGACGAAGAGAGTTGTTGTTGCCGCAGCCATTAGAGTCCAGAAAAGTTTGTGCTAGTTCGGAAAAGAGGTGACAGCGAGTGTTCCAAAAGTTCTACGTGAACTTGCTGGTTCCTGGAAGCAGATCGTGTGGGGGTGAATCTTGCTTTGAGCAACGGTGATCTTCATCACCCCAGCAAGCAGATTTCCTTCTTCTTTCTCTTCTCTTCTGCTAGTTGTAATTTAGTTATATCCGTCTGCAACTGCGAGTGCAAGGAAGAACGTAAAGTTTATTTTTTTTATTCATTTGTAATTTTGATAGCAAGTTGTAATCAGGATCTTTATATAGTTTTTCGTGGAAATCGAGAATAGTCAGAGTGAAAACTTTTGTGTAAACCTCTGATCTCGACCACGCGTTCTTCCATCTTTGGTTAAGCCTCAAAAATAACATTAATTACTATTAACTCACCCCCCCCCCCCCCCCCCCCCCCCCCCCACACACACACATTTCCTAAGCCTAACTCCACTACCGTTTTTTTTTATTACTATTATCCCCATGCATTCATAGTTTGTTAATGGTAATTATACTTACCCTTTCAAAAATTTTGTCTAATTGGGAGGGATAACACTAATAAAAAAAATGTAAGAATGATGAAAATAAACTATTAGTAATAGGGATAACAAAAAAATATTCCTATTTTTTTTTCCTCTCACTTAATTTCCCGCTCACATAAAAATAATAAATAATATTAAAATATTTTATTGGTTGATAATAGTAGACACCAAACGAATAAAAATAATATTTAAAAGAGAGGAGATATCGATCAAAATCATTTTGATGGTACCGGCACAGCGATATGCTATAAAAAAAAAAAAAAAAAAAGAACGTTTCCACGTGGATAACTGCTTTAGTGCATCTGGCAAAGCATTCACACACACCAATATAGAGAAGACGAGGCAAGGTCACACTGGTTGAGCATCTCATCGTCATCATCTTGCGGCAGCCATGGCTTTCCGATCCCTCCTCCTCCTCTCGAAGCAGAAGAAGGCCCCAGGGTTAGCGCTAGGGTTTAGAGGTCTCCAGACCACCTCCCTCCCCGACCTCCCCTACGACTACGGCGCGCTGGAGCCGGCCATCAGCGGCGAGATCATGAGGATCCACCACCTGAAGCACCACCAGACCTACGTCACCAACTACAACGCCGCGCTCTCCCGCCTCCACGACGCCATGGAGAAAGGGGACGCCTCCGCCGTCGTCCATCTTCAGAGCGCCATCAAGTTCAACGGGGGAGGTCCTCTCTCTCTCTCTCTCTCTCTCTCTCGTTAGGTTGCAGAAATACTACTATTAGGTTTTGGTTTATGTCGCACAGACACGGATACGACACGGGGACACCGACACAGCAACTGTTTTTGTGCGTCCTAGTGTATTTTGGAGTGTCCGGATTGGGTAAAATACGTGTCCGACATGACACGGCAAAGATTATTTTGGGATGTCCGTGTTTCCTAGGTTATAGTCAATGGAGCTGCTAGAACTGGGGGTAGGTCTAAAAGAACTTTGATGGAGACTGTAAATAAGGATATGTTTTTTGTTTAATGTTATGGAGAACATGGCCCTTAAAGGAGCTGAATGGAAGAAAATGATGCAAATAGTGTTCCGCACAGCGGAAGCAATAATGGAATACGAAATCAAACGAGACAAGAAAAGAAATGAGACACGAGATTTACGTGGTTCGGAGAAATAACTGCTACGTCCACGGTGGTGCAGCCAAGTATTTATTCAAAATACACAAGAGGATTACAAGGTGTTCTTCATCTCAAGTGTCTCTTTTCTCTCTAATTTTTGCGCACATCAAACAAATGAAATACAAGCCTATTTATAGGCACAAGTAGATGAATCTAGATACATGCAAGAATGTATCACACTTATGAGGATTAATTATTCTTTGATTGAAGTTGGAGAGAGATGGATAGATTCATCAATGAACTAACAAGTTCATGCATCATCTTTAATTTGAGTCATTGTATATTTCCAACAATCTCCACCTTGACGAAAAATTTTCGTATCCTCATAACTGACTTGGCTGCAAACGGGTGCACCGACTATCCAATGTTGATCAGGTGCAAGCAATGGACCAACTTATCTCGAGTAATCACTTTCGTTAACATCGGGTGGATTTTCTGCAGTAGCTATCTTCAATAATCAAATATCACCTTCATTAATAATCTTTCGAATGAAGTAAAATCGAACATCAATATGCTTGGTTCGGACATGATGAACTTGATTTTTGATAAACAAATAGCACTCTGGCTATCACAAAACACCTCAATGTGCTTTTGAGCAATTCTCAAATCATTCACCAAACCATTCATCCAAATAGCTTCCTTAAAAGCTTCAGTGACTGCCATATATTCAGCTTCAGTAGTGAATAATGCAACTGTGGATTGAAGCATCGAACACCAACAAACGGGGCCACCAGCCATAGTGAACACATATCCAGTAGTAGATCTCCTTTTGTCAAGATCACCGGCATAGTCTGAATCCACATAACCAACCACTAATTTATCAAACTCTAGATCATTCTTTCTTTGAAATTTTAAACCAAGATCAACAGTGCCACGAAGATATCGAAGTATCCACTTCACAGCTTGCCAATGTCCATTTCCCGGATTGTGTATGTATCGGCTAACCATACTAACAGCATGCAAAAGGTCAGGCCGAGTGCACACCATAGCATACATCAATGATCCAACAACATTTGTATAGGGAACATTTTTCATGTATCTTCGTTCTTTATCAGAAGTCGGGAATAAAGAAGCACTTAACTTGAAATGAGGGGCGAGCGGAGTACTTACAGGTTTGGTCGAATCATGCATATCAATTTTTTCCAAAATTTTCTTCAAGTATTGAGATTGTGACAACCAAACGGTACCATTAGGACGATCCCTCTTGATCTCCATTCCAAGTATTCGTCGTGCCTCGCCTAAGTCCTTCATTTCGAACTCCTTTCTGAGTTGGGCCTTCAATTTATCTATCTCCACCTTGCTCTTGTATGCAATTAACATATCATCCACATACAAGAGCAAATAAATATAGGAGCCATCATTAAGTTTTCGTAAGTACACACAATGATCAAATTGGCTACGAGTGTACCTGTGTTCCACCATGAACTGATCAAAACGAGTATACCATTGTCGAGGAGACTGCTTAAGGCCGTACAAGGATTTTTGCAGTTTGCAAGCCCAATTTTTCTTTCCAAGAACACGAAATCCATCAGGTTGTGTCATATAAATTTCTTCATTCAAGTCTCCATGCAAGAAAGCCGTCTTGACATCAAGTTGGAAAAGCTCGAGATCAAATTGAGCTACCAACGCCAACAACACTCGAATAGACGAATGTTTCACAACAGGAGAAAAGATCTCGTTGTAGTCTATACCCTCCTTTTGAGCATATCCTTTGCCACCAATCGAGCTTTGTATCGAATTTCCTGAGTGTCATATTTCTTTGCATACACCCATTTACATCCGATAGCTCTCTTTCCCTTAGGAAGTTGCACCAATTCCCAAGTCTGATTCTTTTTCAAAGACTTCATTTCTTCGTCCATGTCCTCCTTCCATTTCGAGCTTTCTGAATCTTGAATAGCATCTTTGTAGCTATTCGGAATTCCCTCGATCACAGGGAGTGCAAATGCAACCATATCATCAAATCGAGCTGGCTTTAATTTTTCTCGGAGGTCTATTCTTTGCAATAGACTCAGCTACCTCAGGTTCTCGAGTCTCTTCCTCGAGACATTCCTCCACCTTCACGATGTCCTCCACCTGATCGGAGTTTTCCTCATCATCAACCGGTTTATTTTGACAAGATTCCCCTACGGGAATAACCGGCTCAGGAGCAACAGTGACTTTCTTAGCCTGCTTAGGAGGTTCATCGGTCTTTTTCAAAAGCATTACCGATTCGTCAAATGTCACGTCTCGGCTCTTGACGATCTTCTTTGACTCCGGACACCATAACCTGTATGCTTTAACTCCTGAACTAAAGCCCATGAAAATGGCTTTATTTGCTCGAGGGTCAAGTTTTGATTCAGAAATATGGTAATAAGCAGGGCAACCAAAAATATGCAATTGATCATAATCATTAACAGGTTTACCTGACAATTTTTCAAGTGGTGCTTTACCCCCGTTTGCAACAGTAGGTAACCGATTCACAAGGTGAACTGCATAGTTGATTGCTTCTGCCCAAAATGCTTTTCTCAAGCCTGCCTGAGACAACATGCACCGAGCCTTTTCAATCAAAGTCTGGTTCATCCTTTCGGCGACCCCATTTTGTTGTGGATTTCCCGGAACGGTGAAGTGACGAACAATTCCTTCTTCTCGACATACTTCAAGAAAAGGATCAAACTTGTATTCTCCACCATTGTCCGATCGTAACTTCTTGATTTTTCGTCCAGTCCGATTCTCCACCATCTTCTTCCACTCAAGAAAGATATCCATGACTTCATTCTTATGGCTCATCGGGTACATCCAAACTCGTCTCGAGTAATCATCAATAAAGGTGACAAACCACCTTTTTCCTCCAAGCGACGCATTCTTCGTCGGACCCCAAACATCCATGTGAACATAATCAAGGATACCCTTCGTTTGGTGTATAGATGTGCCGAGCTTCACCCTTCTTTGCTTGCCAAAAACACAATGTTCACAAAAGCTGATTTTACCGGTCTTAGCCCCTTTAAGCACGTCTTGTTTTATCAAAGTTTGAAGAGGCTTCTCACCGGTATGCCCAAGTCGCATGTGCCAAAGTTTTGAAGCATCAGATTCCTTGGAACATGTCGTAGCTGCATGTCCGACAATTGTGCTACCCTTAAGGAAGTATAGATTTCCTTTTCTGGTCCCTTTGATCGTCACTAATGCGCCTTTAGCGACTTTGAGAGTTCCATCATCCATGGTGATCCGATAGCCTTTCGATTCCAAGGCTCCGAGCGAGATGAGGTTCCTTTTGAATCTAGGAACATAACGAACATCTCCACGTTTTCGGATTGCTCCATCAAACATCTTTAACTGAACCGAGCCAATGCCCTCGGTTTTGCAAGTTTTGTCATTGCCCATGTAGACAACACCACCATCGATCTTCTTGAAATTCGAAAATATTTTCTTGTTGGGGCACATGTGATAGGTACACCCCGAATCAAGGATCCACTCATCAAGGTTACTGACCGAAAGTGACACGGTCAAAGCCTCGTCTGTATCACTTTCATCTTTCTGGACCATATTTGCCTTGGACTCCTTCTTCATGTTCGGGCAGTCCTTCCAATGTCCCTTTTGGTGGCAGAGGCACATTCATCTTTATCAATCCTTTTGCGGTCAAATTTTTTTCTCGACTTCGATCGAGACTTCCCTCTACCATCATTTTTCCGAGAGGAAGTCCTGCCTCTAACAGTGAGAGCATCCGAGCTAGAATCTCGCTGGACTTGTTTGTCCTTCTTCCGTACATCGTTATTCATCAAAGAATTACAAACATCGTTAAATTTTATCTCAGATTTACCATGCAACAAGGTAGTTGTCAAATGTTCGTAAGACTCGGGTAAGAAATTTAACAATAACAAGGCTTTATCTTCATCAAAGATTTCAACATCGAGATTCAATAATCGGTGATAATTTTATTGAAACTATCAAGATGCTCATCCATGGTCGTACCTTTACAATAGTCGAAGCGGAAGAGTTTCTTCTTCAAGTGGAGTTGATTTTCCACGCTTTTTTGCATGTATTTGGCTTCGAGTTTATCCCAATGATCTTTTGCTGAGGTCTCCTTCATGAACGGATATTTTTGGTCCATTCCAAGACACGATCGAATGATCCCACAAGCTTGTCGATTAAGCTTTTTCCATGTCGAGTCAGATACATCATCGGACTTCTCCTCGAGTATGAGATCCAAATCTTGCAATACCAAAAGATCGAGTACTTCACCTTGCCAAATACCGAAGTTGTTTGTCCCGTCAAATTTCGACACATCAAAACTCGAAGTCGACACCTTAGGTCGATGCAAGTTACTTGAAGACTCTCCAGTTGTCTTTTTATCTTCAGCCATTCCAATGAATTTCTTTCACCAAGTGTGTTAGACAAACACAACTACAATCTTGAAATGAAATTCCAAGCACAAATCAATGCCCCAAGATATTCAAAACCATGGAGCTCTGATATCAATTGTTGCGCACAGCGGAAGCAATAATGGAATACGAAATCAAACAAGACAAGAAAAGAAATGAGACACGAGATTTACGTAGTTCGGAGAAATAACTCCTACGTCCACGGTGGTGCAGTCAAGTATTTATTCAAAATACACAAGAGGATTACAAGGTGTTCTTCATCTCAAGTGTCTCTCTTTTCTCTCTAATTTTTGCACACATCAAACAAATGAAATACAAGCCTATTTATAGGCACAAGTAGATGAATCTAGATACATGCAAGAATGTATCACACTTATGAGGATTAATTATTTCTTTGACTGAAGTTGGAGAGACATGGATAGATTCATCAATGAACTAACAAGTTCATGCATTATCTTTAATTTGAGTCAATGTATATTTCCAACAAATAGCCGGCACCAAAAATTTGGGAGACAGGCTTTTTTTTATTGTCGTCAGTAGTAGTATGACCTCAATCCATTTCATTTTTTTTGAGTGGATAGTATCAATTGTAATCCTGTCCTTTATGTTATAAGAGTTGGATAATTGTTTCTACAATAAAAGGAAAATTTACCATAAGTTTTATTAGTCATTAGTTTGCGATAAAATGTAAGCGGTTATTAAGCTCATACGACTGATTATCAATTGTTTCCAAGTTCCTACACTGACATGTTTTGTTCAACAAAGTGAGCAAAGTGGGAAATCATGAAATCGGTATTTTGTGTACGCACGTCATGCATACACATGTTTCCACTTTCTTCGTTTGGATGCTTTGAAGAAGTGGATGTTGGAACTTGGAAGTGGAAAATTCAAAGGTTTGGTATTTGGATATTTGTTGAAGTGATTTAGAAAATATAATTTTTTTGTACTTGTGTTTGGTTTGTAAAGAAATGATAGTAGAGAATTGATATAGTTTTTCACTTTTACCCCCCCCCCCCCCCCCCCCTCCTCCTCTCTTTTCCCCCTTCTTAATATGTTTGTTTATTTATTTTTTCTAATTCTTGTTAGTTTGTAATTACCACACAATTATTAAGACAATAATTATTAAAATAAATTAGCAAATATAATCATCAATAAAAATGAGCAATTTAATAAAACATAAACACACATTAGTTATGCTTACCAATTGCATATATACAACATAACAAACATAAAAATATGAACTCAATTTTTTTTCCGAAATTCTACAAACAAGAATATCAATTGCTATATACACACTTAAGAACTTATAAAGAAGATATATACATATGAACGATCAAAATTAGGATAATTTTTTCATATGAATAGAAAATAATATATTTTCAAATTTGTCTTTGCGACGGTGCGAGTCCTCAATAATAGTATAGATTCAATGCACTCAGGGTGAGTCCTCAAATTTGTCTTTGTGACTTTGAAACGTTAAAAAAGTAAGAAATTTTGATTTATCCCTCACTTTATTTACCCATATTAAGGGTGCACCTCACATTGTTTCCATAATGTACAAGTCCTCCCACTTTTGACGGAATCCGTCCAGTGATGACGGTCAATTTTTTTGACCAAAATGTCCCTCATTTCTTCTTCCTCTTTCCTCTCACCCCCCCCCCCCCCCCTCCCCTTCCCCCGCGGGTAGGCTGTCTTTGTCGCCGCAACCCCCCTCCCGCCACAACCCCCCCTCCCTGCCACCGCAGCAGCAACATCAATAGCAGCGCGCGCGCACACACACATACACACAAAGGATAAGCCAATCAATCCACCTATGGTTTGTACTGCTTGCTGTAACCTCCTCCATTTCCCTTACCCAAATACCCACACCCACTCCTTCCCTTCCTCCTCCCCGTCCCCTCCCCTCAATCCCCTCCTCCCGCCGCCAGTTCTCGACCTCTCCGACGTCGGCCCAACCGAACCGGTGGTCGTGCTGGCCCTAAAGCACACGAATGTTCTATGCTTCTAGGCCGGGTACAACGTGCAGATCGTGGTGGACGAGGAGTCGGAGGAGGTGATGCTTAGGAGGTTCAGGAGGGAGGTGTCCAAGTACGGGGTGATACATGAGCGCAAGCGGAGGAGTGTTGGAAGGGGGTGACAGTAGAGGGGCACCGCAGATCCGTCCATTTCAGTGTTGATCTCCTCTGGGAAGAAAGGAGGATTTCACACTTCACATAAACCAAATTAGAGAGAAAAAAACTCTGATTTCAAAATGAAGAAAGAGAGACAAACAAGTTTTACTGTTGCTGTCACTTCATGCGACTTTTCAGTATCTCCTCTTATGCAACCAAACACGTGAAGTAGGCTTCAGCCTCTCCAAACCAGAAAAGAGCCCACTAATCTGCCAAAATCGTCCAACCAAACAGCTCCTATGGCAACTGGAAATAAGAGAGGATGCCTTATGATATCAGATGATATGGCACATGGAGATATAAGGTTATAGGCTAGGAAGTACATACATCCGAGAACCCGATGTCGTGTCCATGTTGTATTGTGAGGGACATGTATTGTACACAATGGAAACACTAATTTGTCCCCCACTATAATGCTAACACGATGGCATGTCCATGTATGTATTGTGTTGGATCGTGTTCGTGTCTCCGCAACATAGGTTATAGTTGAAACAACACTACAGTAAAACATCAATTTAAAAATTGATGTATGATCTTCTTCTTTTTATAAATTGAAGAAGTCCAGATGTATACATGTTTCTTTTTTATGTTTTAAGAGAATATTAACATTCAATAATGCATTTGGTTTTCTATGTAGTTTTTCATGAATCCCTCCGAAGGCCCTTTTTTGAGTCCAATAATCTGTATTATTGTGGTGTCAAAATATGTCATCATTAAAATATATAGATTTTTGGATGTCTGCAGTTTTGTTACAACAACATGGTTACTTTGATACTTATTTGCAGGTCATGTCAATCACTCTATATTCTGGCAGAACCTCAAGCCTGTTAGTGTAAGTTTATGCAATATATTATTGCTCTCTGCGTTTCGTGGCCTGGTCCATTATCTCACAGAATGTTCTGCATTATAATCGACCAGGAAGGAGGTGGTGAGCCTCCACATGCTGCACTTGGGTGGGCAATTGACCAAGATTATGGTTCTCTGGAGAATCTGATTCAGAAAATGAATTCAGAAGGTGCTGCTTTACAGGGTTCTGGTTGGGTGGTGAGTTCTTCCGCTATGCTGGAGCAAAATTTTCTCTCATTTTTTAGCGCACATTACCTTCTACAGTTCGACCTTTGCGTGTTTATGGTAGTTCTATTGTTCTTTCTTGTAATTAATTGCTATGGTGTTACAGTGGTTGGCTCTGGATAAGGAGTTGAAGAAAGTTAAGGTTGAGACCACCGCAAGTCAGGTGAAGTTTATCTGCAATACGTGAATTGTATGGAACGAGAAAGCTTATAAAACAGTAGTCAGTGAATTTGGCCTTTATGCTAATTCAATATCTGCTTCTTAATAATTTATAGGATAAATCAGGAAAAAAGGTTTTATTCTTGATGGAACTAAAAGGGAGTTCAAATTTGATCACATTGCAATCAAGGAAATATTGTCTGCTAATGAATACTGTGGATATATATATATATATATATATATATATATATATATATATATATATATATATATATTTTGAGATAAATATTGTCAAAGGTAGTCTAGGACTCCAGGCCAGTGTTGCAAGAGCCATGCACTAACGAAGTAGGTGACACATTGTATTTACAATCTTGCATCAGCTTGACCTGGCATATCTGTCCTCATAGACCATGCTGGAGGTGGTTATCCTCTATATGATACAACCCAATATGTAGTTTAGGGCCTTCCAACATAATATCTCATAATCTATGTAAAGGAATAGGCTCAAATCTGTTCATTAAGGCTCTCCTATAGGTGATATAATCACATATTGATTTCCATATAGTCTTATCTTTTTGGTTATTCTTGTCACAGCCATTTTGGTTCTCTAGTTAATGATTTTCTTTGTTGAAAGTCAGGAGATTGTTTATATGTAGCTCAAGTATTCATCAAAATTTAATAGTTCGTCTGTTATTTGTACCTCTATTTATTCATTTTGCTTATTTATTGCAGTGGTGATTTACAATTAGTTTGTGGAGTGCCAAAAATTCTATATGATACACTTACAATAACTTTACTTTTATTACAGGACCCACTGGTAACTAAAGGAGCGAACTTGGTTCCTTTGCTAGGAATCGATGTGTGGGAACATGCATACTACCTTCAGGTAGATATACATTTTCACCTCTTTTATAGCATCATTAGTGATAGCATTGCATTAAATGACATACCTGAAATTATCTAATGTGTAGTTTTGTGATCACATACTACAGAGTGTAGAGCATTTAGCTTGTAAAAAGAGGGCAGAATACTTGTGTAGTGCAAATTAAGGATTTGTTTTAAGCATGCATACTGTCCAACCTTCTCGAATGATTATTCTATATGCAAGAGATAAGTTATTTAGTATCTAAAGCACCTTTTTAAGATATATGGGGTTCATGGTATGTACTTACGTGGATCAAACTTTGGTGCACTCTTTTTCTTGTCTCAGTGAACTATTGTCTTTATCATCTACCAGAAAAATTATGTTCATTCCGACGCATTTTAATGTTTGCCATGCTATCTACTTTCTGATGTAGCAGTGATGAAGTAGTATAGGTTCTGAGCACGATGTGGTGGTAACTACTATATAGTATGATGCACTTAGAACAGGGAAAATATCTTAAGTGGATGGCGTCCCAGCGTCTTAAGTGCCATGGTGGCCGCTCAGGGACTTGGCCAGGATTAGCAGAGGAACAGACCACAACCCAAAATCACAAAACACTTGTTTCTTTTATTGTTATTCTCCCTTCCACCTTCCCCTTCTGTTCTGCAACAGGGAGCTAACTTGCTAGCAGCATCTACCTGCCACCAACAGCTGCAGAGTGGGAGAGCAAGGAAATAACAAAGGAAGATAAAAAGGAAAAAAGAAAAGAGTATGAAAAACTATAAACATCGCCCTCTGGTGGGGTTGTTTCACAATGGGACGATGTCCCTGCAGTAATATCAGTTTTCTCCAGCAAACAGGAGAAAGGAGAGACTTAAACTGAAAAGCGCTAAGGATCAATCAGGTTCCTCAAGAGGGAAATGGCTGTGTTAACAATAGCTCCAAATAGGATAAAATTTTCCAAGTATAAATGTTGAACATGGTATATTTATGCAAATAAAGGGTGATAATAGTTGTTTTTATATATTTAATTTTATACCTCATATCCTTATGATTGGATTAGGGGCTTCTAAACAAATAACAAGACTTGGCGGCTTCTGTAAAAAAAAAATGTAGATGCAAGGGACGTGTGTGCAAAAAACTAATAATTAAATGTTTCATTGTTGGAATTAACCTTTTGATGTGGAAACTTCATATCTAGCATGCATGAGCAAATTGAATGCCTCATTGCCTTGCTGAAGAATTCAATGGTAGTTCTGAAATTGAATATGCTGACTAGTTTGACGATGTTGTTCATCTAT